>JAJJLH010002033.1:0-73226 GCA_023806865.1 Isotricha sp. YL-2021a
ATAAAGGATTCAATAACATATAATACTGTTTATTTAATTTGAAATAGATATTTAAGAAAAATAAAAAATAATTAAATAATTATATATTTTAAATTTAGAATTAAAATATATAAATACAAAATGATTTATTACTAAAAAATATTATTATGTTTAAAAATAATAATTCAGAATTATTTTGAAATGTTTAATTTAAAAAAACAGTATTATATGTTATTGAATCCTTTATTATTAGGTTGAAAATAAATATTTTATTTTATTTCTTTTTAATAAACTTGGTTTTTGTAATTCAACGAATAATTTCATTTCAAGAAATTGATTTATTTCATAAATTTTTTTTAATTTTTTTTTATTTTGATTTAATATTTCATTATCCACTAATTTATATATATTAGGTCTTTTTTTTACTTCTTTTTCTATTAAATTAATTGCCAATTCACCTAATCCTTTTTGAATAAATTTAATATCATTATCTTCATTTTTTATTCCATTTTTAAAATTTTGAATTTCATCTCCTTCATTTAATATATGTTTTTTAATTTTATTTACTGATTCATCTAATATTTTATATAATTTTTGAATATCTTTTTTCATATAAATTTCTTCTTTTAAATTTCTATCAATTAAATTTTCCCTAAAAAACATATAAAACATAGTTAATCCTAAAGGATAATAATCTATTTTAAAACAATCTTCTTTTTTTTCTATTATTTTTTTATCTTTTTCTTGATAATATTCAGGTCCTTCATAACACCATGTTGAATTATGTATTTGAAAATTATCTTTCGCTTTTGAAACAATCCCAAAATCACATAATTTAATTATAAATTGATAAGTAACAAGTAAATTTTCAGGTTTAATATCCCTATGTACATAATTACATTCAAATAATATTTTAAAAGCTTCAATTATTTGATATATAAATAAAGTTGAAGTTAAAGGACTAATATAATATATCCATGGAAAATATTTATTAAAAATATTTAATTTCATCAAATTATCTTTTAATAAATATCTTAAAAAAAATTTGAGATCCATATATAATGCCTTTTCCATAACAATTAAATATATCGTTTTTGTTTTTGAATTATTTTTAATAGAATCTTTGTAAATTGAAAAAGTTGAAACTATATTTTTTCCTTTAAATGATTTTGAAATAAAACATTCATTTTTTATTTGTATTTCATTTGATTTTGTGTTATTTTCAACTTGTACTTTAGCCATAAATGATTTATCTTTATTTTTTATATGATATATAGAACCATATCCACCTTTTGAAACAAAACTTACTACCTCAAAACCTTTATTTTTTATGCATGAATATAAAACGTTCTTATTTATCATTTAATAAAAAAAGAAAATTCCATTTTTTATATTGGAGAATCTATTAAAATTTAAAAAAAATATATTAATTAAAATAAAAATTTATTATTCAAAATCATCCTTATTTTTAACATTAACAAGTCTTAAATATTGTAAAGTGCCAGGCAAAGGAATTCCAATTCCATAATCATCAATATTTACTTCACTCTTCTTTAACTCTTTATAATATTTATTAATTTTATCATTGATTATATTATTAACTTTTTGAATAAAAATATCAGTTCCACATTTATTTTTTTGACAAAATTCAGTTAATTTTTTTGACTTTATTAAAATATGATATCCTCCATTTGTATCAATTATAAAAAAATTTCTTTTTTCAAAAGATTCAATACATAAATTATGAATTTCATCATATATTCCTTTTTTTTTCAATTCTTCTGCATTAGGAAAATCAATATCAAAATCATTATAAATTTTATTAGTTATATTTGAATGATAATTTTTAAATTTTTTATCTAAATTTCCTAATTTAAAAAATTGTTTATTTAAATAATTTTGATTTTCTTTTAAAAAATCTTTATTTTCATTGATAGAATTATTTAGATTATTTTTAATTTTTTCAAAAAATAATTGATAATTTTTAAAAATTTCTCTTTTAATATTATCAACATCTTCTTCTAATTTTGTGACACAATTTAAAACATTTGCTGGATTAGGACTAAAAAAAATAACAAGACATTTTTGAGGATATGATATTCCATTATCATTAGTAAAGAATCTTTTATCTTTATTAAATCCATATATTAATTTTAATAAATGATTAAATGTTAAATTTCCTTTTGGCTTTCTTAATATTTCAGTATTTAAGATTTCATTTGAACTCATTGTAAATTCTTTTCTTTCTTCATCAGTCAATTTTTTTTTTCTAGCTACTAAAGAGAAAGAATAAGATTCTCCTATATTTAAATCTTTTATACAATGATCAAAAAACCATTTTAATTCATTTTCATCTCCGATAAAAGAATAATGTGTTTGATTCATTCAAATAATATAATATATAATAATTTTGAATTATATAATCATTACTTTTTTAAAAGAATTTATTTACCAAAATAAAAAAATATTAATTATATTAAATAATATATATATTAAAATTCATCTTCATTTTCTTCACCTAAAGTAATATATATACAAAAAATATTTTTATCATCATTAATTTTTCTACTGTTAATACCAATTTTATTAAATTTCCCATTTAATAAAATATTTCTATTAATTTTATCAGGACTATCCATATCAATAATATTAGAAACAAGAATATATTCTTCATTAGGAACATTTTTATTGCAAATACATGATATTTCAGAAAATTTAATTCTTGAATCATTTTTAATTCTATTAATTTCACTTTGAATATAATTATCATTATCACATTCTTCTATATTTGATGGAAAAAGAATATTTAAATCTTCAAAATAATTTAATTCTTTAACTGCTTGAACATTTTGTAAATAATTTTTTGCTTCATTAAAAGCTTCTTCTCCTTGATTTAATATTATATTAAAATTGTCTATTGTAATATAATAATGATTTTTTTTTGCATTAAATTGAATCATTTGTGAATATTTATTAATTATTGGTATAAAAAATAATGGATCTTTTCTTAATTTATTAATTAATAAAACTAAATTATTTTGAAGTTGAATATTTATTGATGATAATTCATTATTTGAATTTAATGAATTATATCTATTTAAATTATTTGATGGTTTTATATTTGTTATTTTAGTTGAATCTAAAATGCCACTTCCAAATTTATTAAAACTAAATCTTTGTTTTAATTTTCTTTCTTTTTCTTTTAAAACTTCCTCATCAAGATTTAATTGTCCTTCATTATTATCATTGAAAAATTTACAACAATTAGACCCCATAATAATTAATTTAATCAAAAATAAAAAAATAAAAATAAACAATAATAAAAAAAATAACAAAATACAAACAATAAAAAAAAAATAAAAAAAAATAAATAAAACTATTTAAAGTATTTAAATTTTCTCTAATAATTCCAAATCAAACTCTCATCAAAAATAAAAAAATAATCTCATTTATTCTATATTTAAGCATTCAAAACTAAATTTACTTTTCAAAAAAGATGTAGAATCAATACCAACAAATCCATGATCTCTATCCCCAAAATGTGCAAATAAATGTGAAATAGGAATATTCCCACTAAAAATATTCCAAGTAGCATCCATAGGATACCATTTCCCTTTAATTTTAACAATACTCCAACAATGAGCCCCATCTTCATCATCACTTTTCAAATCATTAATAGCATTTCCACTACAATAAATAGCAGGAATATTAATAGAATTTAATAAAGCATTATATAAAATTGTATAATGTTCACATACTCCAGTTTTACATTCTAATATTTGAATTGCTGTTAATTTCTTTCCTGAATAACTTAATTTATATTTCATATTTTTATTCACCCATTCACCTATTTTAATATAATTTGGTATTTTATTTTTATTTTCTTTTATAATTTTCTCTGCTAAATTTTTTAATATTTTATTATTTTTTATTTGATCTTCTGGTATTATTGGCTCTTTATCACATTCCCATGAACCATAACTTCTATTTTCAAATATTATTTTTTGTTCAAGGAAACCTTCTTTTGAATTTAAATTTTCAAATAAAACTTCAATATCATCTCCATTATCTTTAATAATTGTACCATCAATTTTATTGCAGTTTGGACTTCTAACATCATATTGTATTACTTTATTATTTCCATTATGAAATCCTTTATACATATGAAATATTGTTTTTTTTAAATTTTCATTTGATTTTACACCACCAAATATATTTACTTTCCATTTTGCAATTCTGGGAGAAACTTTAACTTGTGTTTCTAAACCTCCTTCAGGAACAACTCCAGTCCAAGAATATTTACCATTACCTCTATCAATAAAAATATTTTTTTCAAAAGCAATAACAACAAATTTTTGAGGAATAAATAAAGTATATTTTGCATGTCTTCCAGACATTGAACTATTTAATCCAACTAAATTAATATTATAATATTTATTAACTTCTTTTTTAATTGATTTATATTTTATATGAATTGGTAATCGATTTCCATTATATAATTGTATTTTAAAAGTTAAACATTGATCTTTGAAATTTCCATCAATTTTTTTACCATTCATTTCAGTTAAAAGAATTGTAATATTTGAATTTAAACTAAAACCATAACTCCAACTTGAATAATAAATATTTTCTGATAAACCAACTGCAATTAATGTAAAATTAATATCTATTTCTTGCCCACCATCATCAGTTAATTTTGCAATTTCTGTCCAATCTGCTTTCAATAATTGACTTTCTTGAAATGAATTTGGATTTATATTTTCTGGGATTAAGGCTATTGATTCTTCCATTATGTTTGGGATATTATCTAAATTTCTTTTATCAAAAAAATCGTTATTTTTTATGTCTAATATTTTTGATTTGTTTATTAATCTACTTGATAATAAATCATTTGGATTTGGTGTTTTTGTTTTATCTAATATTTTTTGATTTAGTTCTTTTAAAAAATCAGTTATATATTTTTTTGTTTTTGATAATAATTTTTCTATATTATTATCTTTAGATTCTATTTCTTTTATTAATTTTTTAAATTTATTAACTTCTTCATCATATATTTTTAAATTATTTTCTAAATCATTTATTGTTTCTTCTACTAATTTTAATGAATCTTGTTTTTCCTCAATTTTTTCAAGAGAATTTAGAATTTTTCTATGATAATTTTCAATTTTTTTTTTAATTTCTTGATTTACTTTATGTAATGAATTATCAATTTTAATAATTGATTGATCAATTATACTTAAATTTTTAATTGATTTATCTAATTTTTCACAATTTTGCGAAAATGTAACTTCAACTTGTCTTTGTTCTTGTAATATTGATACCATATCTTGTACTTCATTTCTAATAATTTTTATTCTTTTAAATAATTCATTTTGTTCTAAACTTTTTTTCTCAACTAAATCAATATCAGAATTTAACAAAACAAATTGTAATTCAATATTAGCTTTTTTATCATCTAATTCTGCTTTTTTTGCATTTGTTTGTTTTATTATTGTACTTTCGGATAAAAATTCTTTTCCTTTTAATTTTGCTATTTCTTTCATTAATTCTTCATTTTTTTTTTTTAATATAATATTTTCATCTATTAAACTTTGATTTTTTGCTTTTTCAATATTTAATTTATCTTTAGTAACCTTATATGCTGATTTATATTTTTTTAATTGTTCTTCAAGATTTTGATTTGACATTATTAGTATTTTACTTTTTTTATTATATGATTTAATTGTTTTGCTGATTTAAAAAAAATAAAATAATAATAAAAAATAAAACATTAATCAATAATTAAAAATAATAAATCTACAAATATATATATATCAAAATTAAATATTATATAAATTTTACAATTTTTTAAAAGTCATCAATAGTATTAAAAATGAAAAATATATTAATTCTCATTTTAAAATAATTTAAAAACAAATTTAGAAAGTAAAAAACCAATAGTTCCCA
Organism: Isotricha sp. YL-2021a; assembly: GCA_023806865.1. Taxonomy (NCBI): domain Eukaryota; phylum Ciliophora; class Litostomatea; order Vestibuliferida; family Isotrichidae; genus Isotricha; species Isotricha sp. YL-2021a. The sequence continues at coordinate 5,926 of JAJJLH010002033.1, forward strand.
AACCAATTCCTCCAACAGTAAAAGTAATTTTTTTATTTCTCCACCAAGTATATTTATATAATTTTTTAGCTTCTTTTTTAAATAATTTTGCTTCTTTTCTCAAATTATCTGATGTTTCTTCTAAATTAGATACTAATTCAATATTTAATAACATTCCATTAACATTATTTTTCATTTCAGTTTTAATTTCATTAACATCATTTTGTATATTTCTTATTTTATCAATTGCTCCAATATCTCTATAATTTCTTTCTAATTCAACCATATATAATTGAATATCATCTCCTGTTCTTTTAAAATTTTCATTTAAATTTTCATCAAAACCTATTTTATTTAAATATTCTTTATTTAATTTATCTATTGAATTTTTAATTAATTCATTTAATAATTTATATCCATATCTTTCTGGATAGTCTTTTATTACTGTTAATAAAAATACCAATTTTCCTGAGGAGTCTACTAAACTTAATATTTTTCTTTTATCATCATTTGATGATTCTGTATATCTTTCATTTGGCATTATTGATATTAAAATTAGTTTTTCTATAATATCTTTTGCTTCTTTTGAATATTTATTTTTTTCATTTCTTTCTCTTGGACTATAACTTACTATTATTTTTCTATTTATTAAATTTCCTATTCCAATATAAAATATAGTTTCCATTTTTACTATTATATTTAAAAAAAATAAACCAAAAAAAAAATTTTAATCATATTTTTTAATATATAACAATAAAAATTTATAAATATTAATCTCTAAATTATAGAAAAGTACAAACTAATTGAATAATATATCATTATTATCATTATGTGAACCTTCCCTTTCTTTAATCAACTCTTCAATTTCAGCATAAACAAAATCAGAAGCATATTTCCTTAAAATTTCAGTATCACTAGCATTAAATCCATGACCAAAATGAATTAATTCATAACCTTTAACATCAATATTACAATTATCAAATTGGCAAATATCATAAATAGTTCTAATACTATCATCTCTTAAAGGATCCTTTCCACCAAATAAAAATCTAATTTTTGGTAAATGTTTAATAATTTTTTCATTTGCTTTAATAACACTAAAAAAAGGATCATTAAAATTTAAATAATCTCCTCCATAAGAATCTCTTGCAAATTGTAAAAAATTAGAAGTTATTAAATCTTCATTTAAAGAAAATAATAATGAATTAGTAATATTATCTTTTCCTAAATAAGTAGTAGGATATTCTAAAAAAACTAAATTAGGAATTTGAATTTTTGTACCTTCATATAAATTAATAGTAATAATTAAATATAATAAAGCAATAGCAATATTTCCTCCTGCAGAATCACCAGATAAAATAATATTTTTAAAATTTAAATTAAATTCTTTTTTTGCATGATTTATTATCCAATTATAACCTTGAAAAACATCATTTAAAGCAGTTGGATATTTATTTTCTGGTGATAAGCCATAATCAATTCCAATAATTGGAATATTTAATTTATTACACCATTTTCTTAAATAATTTTCATGAGTAAAAGTTGATGAACCTATAAATGCACCTCCGTGAATATGAATTAATATTGTTTCTCTTATTTGATTTTCTTTTGGTAATATTATTGATGGTTTTGAAAAAGGAATAAATTTTTTTTTTTCAATTTTTTCTCCTTTAAAATATATTTTTGATGTATGTAATAATCGTGTACTTACATAATATTTTTTTTCACTTTTTTCTATTTGTTCTAAATAAATTGGCTTTTCTTTTATTTCTATATCATCATTTAATATTCCATTACTTGTTGATTGGTTTGATGGAATTTTTCCATTTAAGAAATCGTTTAGTTTTTGAATGTATTCTAAATTTATTTCTCTTTGTTCTCTTTTTAAATATAATTTTTTCCTAAATTTTATATTATCAAATGTTTTTACTAAAATAGATTTTAAAAATTTATTTCTCCATAATCTGAAAAATTTAAATATTATTTCCTCAGAAAGATTCAATTTACCTTTTTTACAATCATGTTCTGTTTTTTCTTCACTTAATTTATATTTTATACCATTTCCAATTGCAGAAGTTACTTTTGAAACTGCTGAAGGTTTGTGTATTACTTTAAATAATAAACTCATAAAAAATGGATTTGATCTGTCTTGCTCTTCAATATCTTTTTCAATTTCTTCATTATTTTTAGGAATAATTCTAAATATTTTATTATTCATTTTTTTCCATTCTCTATCATCTTCTGGAATATTACAAATATCATTTATATCTAAAATATATCCATTATTTAAACATAATGCTAAATCATATATTTTATCAAATAAATAAACTAAATCATAAAAAACAATTTCATTTTTTTTTGTTTTATTATTTAAAAAATTATTATCTTTAAATTTACCAATTGAATTAAATTTTTGAATTTGATCTTCTAATTTTTTAATATATGTTGTCAAAGAATATTCTGCAATATGAGTTAAAATCATACCAGGTTTATTTACACTATTCTTAATTATATGTATAAAATTTATAATTTTTTCAGCTTTGATTTTAACTTCAATTGCATTTAAATATTGTTTATCATATACACGTGGATATTCGTTTTGAATAAAAATAATTAAATCATTAAAATTAATTATTTCAATTTCATCTTCTTTTTCTTCGATTTTAATTAAAATTTGATCTATTAAATCTAAAACTAATTTAAATAAAATATGATAATCAAGTGATTTTTTATTGTTTAATAAACATAATTCATTAAAACCATTTTTATTGATTCGAATAAAAAAACTTATTTGTTCTAATATAGATGAAATTGAATTTTGTAATAATTTTACTTTTTCTATCATAATATTTGGATTTGAAGGTTGTATTTTTTCTTTTTCATAATTTGCATCACCAAATGAACCATATTTTATTTTTTCTTTTGAAAAAATGTAATCTTTAAAAAGGGATTGTGGAATTCCTTCAAAATTATTATTTTCAATATTTTCAATCATAATAAAAAAAATAATCAAAAATAGTATATATATATTTTTTTGTATGATGTCATTCTTTTCGTATTTTAAATTAAATAAGATATTATTAATGATGAAAATTAATATTAATAAAGATTCATTTATTAAAATAATTAATCAAATAAAAAAATTATTGAAAAAAAATAAAATAATCTATGTTTATATTTTAATATCTAATTTTTATAAAATAAAAACTAACAATACAGTTAATAATCCTAAAGCTTTAACATAATGAGAAGAACTCCATTTAACATTAATATTAATACTTTTTTCATATAAATCACCACAAACATTTTCAACAAATATTTCATAAGTTTTGTCTGTGTCATTCTTTTCATTTAATGGAAACATAGTTAAATTAAGAGCACATTGAATTTCAGTTTTATTATCTATCAAAGTACAATTTAATTTATCTTTTTTATCTTTTCCTTTATAGACATTAAGTAATACTTCTGATTTTTGAGCTAAAGGAATTTTAAGTCCATCTTCACTTTTAATTTCTTTTGTTTCATTAACAAAAACAAAATTTTGACTTTGATTAAGGTCTTTTGATAAATCCACATATTTTTTATTATATTTTTCATTTTTTTTATTAGCTTTTTCAATATTAACTTTTGAATTTGTTATGTCATCTTGTTTAACTTCAATTAAATTATCTGGAACGTCTAATTTTAATTCACCATCTGTTTCAACATCTTTTTGAGTAGTACATGTTCCTTTTTCTTCAGTAAAAGAACAAATTGCTTCAACTTCATCTAAACTTAATTTAATTGTTGCAGTTCCATTAACACCTTCTGTTTTATTATATTCTATGTCAAATTCAGTACCTTTTTTAAATGTTGATGAGCATTGTCCTGGATAATTTATTTTATTTGCCTCTGCTACTATATCTTCATTTTGATTTTCTTGTTTTGAAAAAACACAAGAGAACAAAGCTAAAACTAGTAAAGCAGTTTTCATTATGAAATTATTTTTAATTTAAGATTTTTATAGAAAAAATTATATTTTATTTTTTTTTTACACATATTTTTATTTTATATTTCATTTTATTTTATTTTTTTATTTATTTGAGTTTTTCAAAAACATTAAACTAATGATATTTTAAAAATATATTTTTTTAATTATAATTATTTAAAATAGTAGAAAATTAGAATTTGATTCTATTTAAGAAATTTTTATCTTTTTAGAAAAAAATAATTAATTGAAAAAATTAAATATTTATTAAGTATTTTGATAAAATTTCTAGATAAATAATATTAATTTTATAATAAATCAAATAAACATTTATCAAAACTTTCTGGAATTCTTTCAATAATATTATCAATATTTGCATTATCATTTAGTTATTTACTTTTAATTGACTTTTTATTTTCTTAAAAATCTAAATAGATTTTATTATACAAAATCAATATCTAATATTCCATAATATTAATTAATATAAAATTTTTTTTTTTTTTTTTCATTTATAACTCTTAAATTCATTTATTAATTATAATTTATTTGATGATATAATGAACAAAATAGTTAGTATCCAAATATTGATATTTTGAATTTTCAAAATGATAATTATTATAATCAAACATATATACTTATGGTATATATGATAAAAAAATTATAAATTTTATAATACAATATTAAGTTATTATAAAAAAATTTATTATATACTAAAAAGTAAATATTAAAGGTAAATAATATAACCATATTCAATATATAATACAAAATTTTTATTAATCCAATTTTTCAACATAAAAAGAAAATATAAATTATGGATTTATAATATATAAATTTATAATTTAAAAGAAAATAATAATAAATGTACCTTTCATGGAAAAACAAAAAGTCATATTCAGTATATCCAAATGTATTTTTTAGTTAAATTATTTTTTTCTTCAATTATAAATGTTAATATTTGTATGTAAATATTCAAGTTTATTTCTTTCAATCAAATTTGATTTATATATATTTTCAATTTCATCAAATTCAAGTAAAAAAATGATGATGTACTTTTGATAATGAAAAAATAGTTACTTAATTTTTGATAATTTAAACTATTTATATTAAAAAAACAAACTGATATAATAAGTATTTTACTTTTACAATTGGAAAATATAGGTGAATTTTATGATTGAATTTATAAAAAAAAGATATAGTAAATTCATTTGATAAAATTATAGAAATATTTATTTTATTATTCTAATTTATTAATAATTATTATTAAAAAATTAATTAAATTAAAATTAAAAATATTAAATAGTAAAAATGATAATGATAGTTTTATACTCAATTGAAAAATTAAAAGAACCTCTGAATAAGTCAAATATTGTTGATAATAATAGAACTTATTAGTTCTTTTTCAAGACCAGATATGAGTTTGAGTGTCCTTAATTATACTCAGAATTTAAAAAAATATTTTGCTTTAATTTTTTATTAATCAAATTAAACATCATAAATATAATATTTAGATTTAACATATTGATAAATGAGAATAGAAATGTTAAATGAAGAATATTTAAAATTATTTTATTAAAAATGAAAGAAAAAATACTTTATGAATATAAAATTGATATTGCAGTTATTCATAATTTAAAATCATTTAAATTATTAAATCTACTAAAATTAATTACATTATCAATAATTGTAATTCTTTATTTTAAGTATTAAAAAAAATAAATATTTTTTATAATTTAAAAAATAAATTATAAGAAATGAATATATTTTAATTAAAAATAGAATTTGAAATTATAATAAATAATATAATATTTTATTGATTAATTTTATATTATATATTTTTTATTATTCCCTATAAATATTTTATTCTTGTTTTTTTTCTTCCTTTTTATCTTTTTCTTCATTTTCAATTTTTTTTTCTTTTTCTTTTCCTTCATCATTTCCTTTATCAGAAAATAAAACTTTATAATGTTGTTTTTCACTTTCATTTAAATTATTATAAAAAATTCTAGCAACAAACAATTTAATACAATCCTTAACATTTTCTAATTCAATACAAGAAGTTTCTTTAAAATCACAATTAAATTTATGATTAGCTTTTTCATAAGCTTCTTCATAATCAATATTTCTTAAAAACTTTAAATCTTTTTTATTACCAATTAACATAAATGGAATTGATTCATTTACATTTTGTCTAATTTCATTAATCCATGATTTACAATTTTCAAAACTTTTAATTTTAGTTATATCATATACAACTATAATTCCTTTTACATCTTCAAATAAATTATTATTTTTTATCATTTTCTTCAAATCATTTGTAGTATCAATTAAATATAATTTAATAGTAATATCAAATAATTTAAGAATTTTAACATAACATTCATTTTCTTTTGTTGGTTTAATTTCTAAATTAAATTCATTTTTTGCGAATCTTAAACAAAGAGAACTTTTTCCTACTAAATGATCACCTACTACTAATACTTTATATTCTATTATTTTTTCTGTATCTATTTGAGCAATTTCATCTTCATCTAAATATTTTATTGTTATCTTTTGATCTTTAATTTTTTTAAAGATTGACATATTTAATTTTTTAAATATATTAATTTTTTTATTTTGAGAAAAAATTAAGTAAAATTAAAAAAAATGGATGAAAATTTTGAAAAAAGATGCCCTCAAATTCAAATGACAATTAATAGATTAGAATCAATAAAAAATGAAGAAAATCATTCAATTAATTCTACATATTATGATTCTTTACATAATATAAAAATATATTCTAATTCAAATAATATAAAAGAAAATCAAACTAAATTAAATAATTTTTATTTAGCTTTAAATTCAATTAGAAATAAATATAATATTAATCATTTAAATAGTATAAATGAATTTTCAGAAGCATGCGCTAATTTGTCAAAAGAAGAAAATATTAAAAGATATTTATTTAATCCAATAAAAAAAGAAATAATTAAAAGAGGAAATAATTTAGTAAGAGTTTCAAATATTCATGATTATAGAATAAACATAAATAAACCATATACTTTTGATTTATGTAAACATGTTTTTGAAAATTATGTATTAGAGGAAAATAAAAAAAATGAAAAAAGAACTTCAAAAAGAACTTTAAATAATAATAATAAAGATAAAGGTTCTACTACAGCTTTAACTGGATATGAATTAAATAATAATGAATCTATTGAAATTAAACCTTTTAATTTAGAAGTTATTAATGATTTAGATGAAATAAAAGATGTTAATTTAGAAGAATATAAAAATAAGGATAAAAATAATCAAGAAATTTTAGTTGTTGATTCTATTTTTGAAGATAATGATAATAATAATTATAAGAATAATATTAATTTACAAAATAGTAATAATAAATTTTATTTTAGATCATCTAAAGGATTAAAGTCATCAAATGATAAAAAATTAAGACAAAAATTTTTTAAAAGTGAATTTAGGAATAAAAGAATTAAAAATTTAAAAGAAGCTGAATTTTTTAAAAGTCAAGTTGTAAAAAGAAAAGATAAAAAGAATAAAGAATCAATCAATAATAATTCATCATCATCATCAAATATAATAATAGCACAGAATTTATTAAATAAATTTAATTCTTGTTCAAGAAAATCAAAATCAAATAATCTTGAAACACCATCTTCAAAAAATCAAAAAAAAGAAATTAATAATAATTCAATAATTATTAAAAACACATCAAAAATTTCAAGTGGTGAATTAATAGATTTCTTATCAGAAAATAATATATTAAATAATGACAATATAACAGAAAATGAAAATTTAACACCTATAAAAAAAATAGATAGTAATAATATAATAAATAATAATTATAATAATAATAGTAATTTTTCCACTCCAAAAAATAATATAAAACCATTTAATTTATATATAACATCAAATAAAAAAAATAAAAAATCAACATCTGTTTCATTAACATTATCAAATAGTAACAAAGATGAAAATGAAGAATTTCAAGGTCAAACAATATATGATTTAGATTTTTATAATAATTTATTAAATTATGAAAAAGACAAAATAAAAATAGAACCGAATTACATAAATAAATATATTCCAAAAATAACTTGGGATGATAGAAAAAAAGTAATAAATTGGTTAATGCAAATATGTGAAGAATTTGCATTTAAAAGAGATACATTTCATTATGCAATAACATATTTTGATTCAATATTATCAAATGATACATTTTTAAAAAAAAATAAAGAAAATATAAATTTTAATTATTTAAAATTATTAGGTATAACATGTATATCAATTTCTGCTAAAATTGAAGAAGTTCAAATACCAAAATTAAGTGAATATGCAAATAGTTTAGAATGTGAATATGATATTGAAGATATTATTTTAATGGAACAAAAATGTGTAAATGTATTACAATGGAAAATTATTCCTATTACAATTAATACTTGGTTAAATTGGTATATTTGTCAATGGGATCTTTTTATTGATACTGTTGATAATATTAAAGATGAATTATTGGAATATTTAAATGAAGAAAATATTATTTTTTTTAAAAAATCTGATGATAATTCTTATTATAATTTTAAGAAAATTACTCAATTAATTGATTTAATTAAAATAGATGAAAATCATTTATTTTATGATGAAAGATATCTTGTTGCTGCTGCTATTTTTATAGTAATATGTATAAGTTATGATTTTGATTATGATATTAATAAAAAAGAAATTATTTTTGAAAAAAGTGATATCAAAAATTTGTTATTTAATATTTATAATAATTTTATTCAACAAAGTTTTGATTTTTATTTTACTGATATCATGTTGTTAAATTGTATTGAATATTTATGGAAATTTAAAAACTTTCCATTTTCATATGATTTACCTTTAATATATCAAGTTCATCAAAAAGAATTAGAAAATGGTAATTATGAAGATTTCATAACATATCAAGTATATAATGAAGAAAATTTAAATTATTTAAAAAATATATATAGTTGTTAATTTATTTATTTTTTTATAATAATTAAATAATATTTAATTTTCAAAATATTAATTATAATAATCACAATTTAATATCATAAATCAAAATTATTTATTCCTTTAATTTAAATATTTTAATTCCTTTTCCAGCACAAATGATACAATTATCCCCAAATTTCCTAATACAATTAATATTATCCCTAGTTTTAATTGCCCCATAATCATCATTTTTAAAATTATTAATATCAATTTGTTTAATAAACCCATCATTACTTCCACTAATTAAACTTCCATTATCTAAATACAAAACAGCATTAATTTCATCATTATGAATTTCAATTTTAGTAATAATTTGATAAGTATTAATATTAATAATAGTTAAAAATTTCCATCCTCCAACACACAATCTACAATCATCAATTTGAGTAATAGAATCCATTTTACAACAAATAACATCATAAATAGTTTGATTTTCAATACATTCATAACTATTCATATTCCAAAATCTAATAGAATCATCATTTGATCCTGAAACAATTCTCCCATCTTTAATTTGAATAATACAAGTAACTCCATGTGTATGACCAGTTAAAGTTTTAATATTTGTATAAGGGAAATTTCCATTCCATATTTTAATTGTATTATCAAGTGAACATGATGCAATATTCAAATTATTTAATTGAATTACATTAAATACCCATTTATAATGTCCTTCTAATGTTGTTTCACATGTATATGTACTTTTTGATATTATCCATATTTTTATTGTCTTATCAGCTGAGGATGAGAGAAGTTTATTATCTTTCATATTACATAAATAATGTACATTTGCTGTATGACCTTCTATTTTTATATCATATTTATAGTTTAAATTTTCATCCATTTCAAATATTTTTATTATTTTTTCTTCTGCTGCTGCTAATCTTTTATCGTGCATTATTATTAAGGAGTTTATATCTTGTTTAATTCCTGTTATTGATTTTACTAATTCGAGTTTGTTTAAATAAAAATTTTTTTCTTTAATTGGAATTAAGTAATTTGAATCATAAAATGATATTAAATTATTTATACTATTATCTATAGAATTTGAGTCATATCCATTAAATTTTAATGATGGAGAATATTTTGTGTTGTTTATATAATTCATTATGTTATTGTAATCTGGAATTATCATTGATAATCTGTAATTTTGTATTATATTTTCTATTAATATTGATAATTCATAATTTATCATATAATTTTTTTTATATGATGTTTCTATTTTATTTATTGCTGTTTTTAATTTTGTTATTTCATCATTTAATTGATTCACTATTATTTGTTTTGAATTAAAACTATTATCTTTAAATTCTTTTACAACTTTTTTAAAATCATTTAAAATATTAGAAAAATTATCATTTGGAATTATATCTTTTAATTTAATAACATCATGATTTTTCTTTTTATGACTTTCAGTACAAGATTTACATATTTTTTCACTACAATTTTTACAATAAAATTTTGCTTTTTCTTTTGTATGAATATGACATTTAACATCCATTATAATTTCACTATAAATAAAATGATGATTATCAACAAATTCATCATGTTGACTTAAACAAGAATGACATAACCATTTTTGACATTCAATGCAAAAAATAATACTTTTATTTTTTTTTTCATTATTTTTTTCTAATTTATGAAATTTTTCTCTAAAACAAATAGGAATTTTTGAATTCATTTTTGTAATTTTGGAATTTTCTAAAAATCTTTCTGATGTCATTGTCTTTATTCCACATTTACATTTTAATCTTAAATTTATATGATTATTTTTTAAAAATGGAGTTATTAATGGTATTTTTTGACATTCTTTACATTTGAAAATATATTGTAAGAAAATAAATTGCTTATTATATTCTGTAAAAGATTGAAAATTTCCCATTATAATTTATTAATTATATTTGAAATTTTTTTGTAATTTTTTATATATGATGACGTATTTAGAATTTTTTTATTATTAAATATGTGTTATATATTCAATATATTTATTTTTTTAGTTTTATTATTTTTTAAAATTTAAAAAAAAATTAAATAAATTAGCTATAATTCAATTGACCCATTTTTTCGTCAATAACTTGTGAAATATATCTTTTAAAATTATTTTTAAATTCATCTCTTTCTTTTTCTAAAGCCTTATTTTTATTTGTCATTTCCTTAACTTGATATTCCATATTATCAATTTGATTTATTAAATCATGTCTTTCTTTTTCCCAATCAACTTTTTCTTTATTATAATCATCAGTTAATTGTTTAATTGTATTATTTGAATCATTAAAATGATTATTAATTTGAGAATTAATATCATTTAAATTTTTTTTTAAAGTAATAATCATTTCATCTCTTTTTGATATTTCAATATTATGATTACTAATAATATTTTGCATATTTAAATTATCTTTTGATAATCTTTGATTTTCTCTTCTTAATTTATCATCTTCTTCTTCTAATTTCATTTTTTCTTCATTTAATTCTTTTGTTGATATTTGAAATTCTTTACTTTTTGAATTATATTGTTCATGTAAATTACTTTTATCTTCTTCTAATTCTTGTAATGGTTTTTTATATTGATTTATTAATTTATCATTTTCATTTGTATTATCTTCTTTTATTTTATTTAATCTTTCATTTAATTCATTATCTTTTGTAATTTTATATTCAGATAATTGTTTTTTTAAAAAAATATTATTATTTTCATAATCATCTGATTTATTTTTCATATCTTCTAAAGCTTTTTTATAAGTTTTTATTTGTCTATCTTTTTCATCAATTATTCTTTTAAATTCATCATTTGATTGTGCTCTTAAAATATTATTTTCTTTTTTTAAAGATTCAATTTGTGAATTTAAGAAATTTTCTCTTAAATTATCTTGATCTTCATATATTTTTTTTATATTTTGTATATTATTATTTAATATTTTATTATATTCAATTAATTCATTTTTCTCTTTTTCAAGATCATTATTAAATAATTTCAATTCTGAAAATTTAATTTCAATATTAGAACTACTTTGTTTTGAATCAATTTCATTTTTTAAACAATTTTTTAATTTATTTGATGATTCAGTTTCATAATTTTTTCTTAATTGTTTTTCATTTTCTAATTTTCTTTCTAATCTATCTTTTGTTTCTTCTAATCTTTGATTTGCAGCTTCAATTTCAATTTCTAATTCTTTTACTCTTTTTAATAATAAATGATTTTCTTCTAATTTATTATCATATTTTTCTCTAAATTCATTATCTGGATTATCAATTCCTAAATTACGATAAAAATATAAATTTGATGTTTCAAAATCAATTTTTTTATCATAATCTTTTGTATCTATATCATAAGGTAATTTTTGATTTGTTGAATTTGGATTTTTTAAATTATAATTATATGTTGTTGATGATATTGGATCATTTGTATTGTAATTAAATGTAGCTGAATTATGAGAATTATATAAATTATAATTTGACGATGGTGAAATTGGATTATTTGAATTAAAATTAAATGCATTTGTTGATATTGGAATATTTGAATTTGATGTTATTTTATATGAAGTTGAACTTGAGAAGTTATAATTCGTATTCATATTTTTTTAAATTTATATAAAATAAATATTATATGAATATTATATTAAAACAAAAAAAAAAAAAAATAAAGAAAAATAAAAATTTATAATCCATAAATATAAAAAAATATACAAAAAAAATAAAGAATAAATTCCAATCTTTAATACTCCATTGAATTATAAGAAGGTACTCTACTTTTAATATGTAAATATGCTTCTTTACCTCCATTATTTTCCAACTCTCTTAATAAATCAAAAACTTTTTCCTTATACTTTAACTTAAAACTCCTTTTATTAATAGGTTGTAAAACTAAAAATAAAAACTTATTTAACTGTTCTTTAACTAATTTACTCATAATTCTTAAAATATCCATAGCTTCAAGAAAAATATTTTCATTATCATTAGCCAAAGCAACTCTTAAATTTTTTAATAACTTAGGTAATAAAGGAATAATTTTCTCTTCAGCTCCTTTAGAATTTAGCATTTCTTTAATTGCTTGTTTAGCAACAAAAGAATAAGGATGAACAGTTTCTAACAATCCTTCAAAGCAAATTTCTAAAATTGGATCAAAATTTAATTCTTCTAATGGAATTTCCCATCTTATTTTCATTCTACTTTGAAAATCTAATCTACATGGTATTCCTCCTGCTGAATATACATAACCAAAATTTGTTTTGTGTTTTGATGCTACTGCAAATGGATCTTTACATATGTTTTTACGCCTTGGAGATAGGGAACGGGAGTTTAAATATGGTTTATGAGTTATTATTGTACTTTTATTGGATTTTTCATTATAACGTCCTAAATTTTGTTTTTGTGGTTTTTTTGAATTTCTCATTTTTTTTTTAAATAATAAGTTTTTTTTTATTTTTATATTCTTTTAAATGTATTTTTTTTGTTTTTTAATAAATATTTTTTTATATTAATTAATGCATATATAAATTTTTTAATAATATATAGATAAATTTAAGTTTTAATAATGAAAAAAATCAAAAAATTCAATTATAATAATATTTTTATAAATAAAAGAAATTCCTTTTTTTTTCTATTCCACTAGGAAGACGATTATGCTTTAAAGAATAATTAATTTTATTTTTTCTTGCAGAATGATTAAAGAAACTATAATTATTTTTATTATTATTTTCATCTTCAATTAAATATTGAACACTTTTATTTTCCATATGCATACCTTTAGATTTATTTAAAAGATTTTTATTTTTTTCATATTCTTTCAATAATTTATTATTATTTGGTCCAGTATTCAAATAAATATTATTATTTTTATTTTTATAAAATTTAATAATATTTCTTTTATCTTCCTTAGGTAGTCTATTTATAATTTCTTTCATTTCATTTTTAAAATCATCAATAGAATAATTTTTTTTATTTTTATAAATTTCTGAAGTAATTGGTTCAATATCATATAAAATATTAGTAGGAATTTTTTCAACATTAATATTTTTATCATTTAATTCATTACCATTATTATCATTTAATTCATAAAATAAATTTTCAAAAGCATCATTTGATTCTCCTTCTAATAATAATTCACTTTGATTAATTCCCCAACTAATTCTATTTTTCAAAGGAATATAAATATTATTTTTATTATCATTTCTATATTTTTCATTTGTTCCAGAAATTGTATTAAACATTTTATTTTTTTCATTAGATATTTCTCCATCTTTAATAATAATTGGTTTATAATCTAAATTATTTAAATTATTTTCAGAATTATTAATTTCTTTATTTCTTTTATGATTTTTTCTTTTATTATTTACACTTTTATTTCTTTTTAAAATAGAATTAGGTTGAAAAATACATTCAGGATTTAAAGTATTAATATTTCTTAATAAATAACTATTATTATAATTTTTATTATTATCATTTCGATAAGAATTATTAGATAATAAAGTTAAATTAGTATTTGAAAATAAAATTGAATTACCATCTAAAATATGAGAAGAATTAATTTTATTATTATTATTCACATTATTTTCTCTTAAATCAGAACTAAAATGACAAGGTCTTCTATAAGCAACTCTTTTAATTTGAGCATCATTAAATAATCTTTCAAAAATATTATTTTGTAATTTTTTAAAATTATTATTTGAACTTATTCTTGAAAAATTTGATATTGTATTCATTGGTTTTAATGTATTTACTGTTTGATTTCCTTCTATAGATGATAAATTATTTAAATTCATTGTAGATGATATATTCCCTTTATTTGATAGTTGATTTGATCTATTGTAAAATGAATTTATTGAATCTTGAGTTGTCTCTTTATTATTATTTTTCTTTTTGTTTTTGTAGGAAAAATTTTTTTTTATTTTAAATTCATAAGGGAATAATTTTTGATTTTTTTTAATAGGAATTATATGTTTTTTACTTCTTGATGATGAATCTATATTTTCTTCATCTTCTTCTTTTACTACTTTATTTATTTTTTTTGAAATTTTTTGTACTTTTTTATAAATGTTATTTTGAGTATTTTTATCTAATGAGATTTCATAATTATTATTATATTTATTATTATTTTTTTTAATAGTTTCGAGTTCATTTATCATTTGAACTAATGTTTGATAATCTAAATTATATTTTTTACAAAATTCAAAGGAAATGTCACATATATTATTAAAGTTATTATCTATCTCAATTTGCTTTTGATTTTGATTTGATAGATTTACTTTTATTAATATTTTTTTATTTGGATTTGAATTATTTTTATTTAATAATCCATTCTTTCGAATATCGTTATTTGAAGACATTAAATTGTTAGAATATGTGAAAATAAATATTTTAAAAAAAAATAAAGTTTTTAAAATAATAAAATGAAATTTAAAAAATATTATTTTTAATAATTTTTTTAATATTTATTTTATCTTCATTATTTTCATCTTCTTCTTTAATTACTTCATTATATTTCTCTTTTTATTATTCTTTGACTTTTTTTTATTGTTTCTTATTTTATGAGAATATTTTACTTTGAATTTTTATTTTTGAAAAAGATTCTAAATGTTATATTCTTCATTTCCATCATTATTATCTTCTTTATTTTTCTCTTTTTCATTTTCATCTCCACATAATACAATTAATTCTTCTAAAAGTAATGATAAATATTTTAATTTTATATTTGAACATGGTTCATTTAAAAAATAAGGAAAAAATTTAATTAATTTATGATCTTGAAAAAGAAAAACAAAATGCTTTTTCATTATATAATTTATCAAATATTTTTGAAAAAATTATACAAGAAATATAGCTTAATTTCCTATATCTATTTGTTGATAATTTTAACATTACAATAATAAAATTTTTAAATTTTTCAAATTCCTTTTCTCTTATAATTTCAAATCAATTATATATAACATCAACAAGAGAATTTAATGAAAAAGAAAGTGAATTAATTTAATTTTTATAGTTCTCAATTTACAATTGACAATTAAATTATTGATTACATCTTGATCTGTACAACTTGAACTTTGAACACTTAAAAATTTTTTGCTTCATCTTTGTTTTCAATATCAATTTCTAAACCACATAATTTGAATATAAATACAATAAAAATATTATAATTTAAGGAATTATCATTTGAATCATTTGATATATCAAATAAACATGATTTAGTAAATTCTATTAATTCAATAATAAATTAAATCTATTTCTTAAATTAGATATTTCATATATATCATCTGGTTCAATTTGAGAATTATTTTACAATTTTTTTATTTATTAATTGATTTTTTATTTTTCTTTTGCTTATTTAATTTTTTTCATTTATTAAATTTGAGCGGTTAATTCAATCTAAATCAGAATAAATTTAAAAGTTTAAAAGAATTATATATTTTATAAAATTTAAAATTTAAAATAATAAATTTTTCATTATATATTTAAATATAAATTTTTATTAATTATCATCTAAAAAAAAATAAAAAATGGAGGAACAAAAGAAAAATGAAAAAGAAGAAAAATTATCATTTAATAAAATGATAAGTATCATAGATTATTTTATTGACGATGATCGTGTATTAGAATTTTTAATTAATAGTAAAACTGAAGAAAAAATATTATCATTTCTACAATATTATAATGAAGATTCACAAAATGAAGAATTCCCTTCAAAAAAATTATGTAATAAATATGTAGTAAATGACAAATTAAAAACAATAATACAAGAATTATCACAAAATTTAAAAATGTCAAAAAAAAAATCATTTGAATTATTAGAATTATACTTATATGAAAATCCAAAAAATGCAAATGATTTAATTGATTTAATAAATTTAAATAGAATAAATTCAAATGTAGATGAATTATTTAATCAACAATTTTTATTTTATAATGAAAATATAATTGACTTTTATTATAGTGAAAGGAAATGTTTTTTAGCAATAATTTCTAAATTATTAATAGCAGCTTATTCAACATTTTCAAATAATCAAGTTTTAAAAGATTATTTTGATGACATAATAAAAAATAAGAATTTTTTAAATAAAATGTGGGAACAATTTACTTCATATGAAGTAAATCCAATTAGAAATATTCAAATAATGCATCAAAAAAATAATCATATTCCTTTAGATAGATTAAATGAACAAATTTTTTGGGAACAAAAAATAATATTAGAATGTATGAATATTATATGTAATAATGATGAATTTTGTAACATTGAAATATTTAAAAAATTAATAGATTATTTTTATAAAACAAAATTTACTTGTTATGCTTATAAATATAATAATGGACATTATGATAATACAGTTAAAGAATTAGTTGATAGAAGTGTTGCTTTTACTATTTTAAATTTTCAACCTGAAAAATTAAGAGCACGTTATGAAAATAAAATATTAGATAATAGTTTAAATGCTTTTAATATTAATATTGATCAATTACTTCAATTTTTTGATGATGTTATTGGAATTAATAATATTTATCCTATTCAATGTACAATAGAAGCAGTTATTAAAATAATGGAAAAAATTGATTATAATCATTTTCAAGATAGTATTAAAAAATTTTCTGATAAAACTATAGATATTGATAGTAATAATATTGAAGAAGTTAGTTTTTTATTTTTTAAAGATATGATATCATCGTATTCAATTCCTTCTTTAAAAGAAGGAGGAAATTATTTTGAAAGATCATCAAATTTTATGATTAAATCATGGATAAATTTAATAATGACTGTTTTATATAATTATAAAATTAATTCATATCCTTTAAGTTTAATTGAATTAATGTGTATAGTTTTAAATAGTCCTATATGTAGAGAACAATTCTTTGATGATGATGAAAAATCAAATACAGCAATTTATAGATTATTTACTACTTATAAAAATAATAAAAATTATTCTGGTAATTTTATTAATATGTGTTTTGCTTTAAGTAGTCCAAAAATTGGAGATGAAAATTCAAAAAATTTATTTGATATGTTAATTGATAATGATGATAATGATGGAAGTTTTTTTAGTAATATTTTAGATACTTGGAAAAATTTAAATAATACTTTAAGTGATGGAATTAATAATATTTCTATGAAAAGAAATTTAAGTTATGATAATGATGAAAATAATGATAATTTTATTTATTTTTATCAAAATGTTGAATATGTAAGATTATTTATTAGATTATTAACTTCTGATTATAGAAATATTACAAGTTTAGTTTCTTTATTTGAAAATAAAGATGTTGATATTTATTCAGAATTAACTGATAAAAATAATTATTCTACTTTATTACAATTAGCAATGAATAGTTTATATTTTGCTTCAATAAATTCTTCAATAAATTCCAGAGATGAATTAATTAATAATTATATTAAAGAATTATTTAGACTTTTTATTTATTTTTTTACTTCACCAAAATGTCCAGTTTTAAAATTTATTTCAGAAAATAAAAATTATACTGAACAATTAAGTGAAATTATTTATAGTACTTTAAAAAATGATTATATTAATAAAAATTATAAAAATACCTTATTAGCGTTGAAATTAATTAGGGAATGTTTTCAATTGAAAAACTTTATAATTATATTTAAAGAAAATTATGGTAAACATTTCTTAAGAAATATATTTTTTTATACAAAAGAAGCAGTAAATAATTTTTCATCAATTCATTCATTTGAAACTTTAGATGAACCGAAATTAATTAAAATTTTATTTCAAATAATGTCTAATATTTTATTAATATTAATAAATAATTGTAATATTGATAAAAGAATAATTTTAGAAGAAAATATAGAAATAAATCAAGATATTTCAATAAATAATATGTCAGAAGATAATATTTCAAATTTAAATAATAATTTATATAATAGTAAAGATGAAGTTATATCATTTATTATTAGTTTACTTAATCAAGAAGGTCAATTAAATGGAATTCAAAATCAAGGAAATGATTTATTTTTACTTGATTTAATTTTTAGAATATTAACTATTAAATTTTATAATAATAATTCACTTAATAATTTAAGTAATGATTATATGTATGCTTTTGCAAATATGTTTTTAGAAAAATTAGAAAAAAAATATCAAAATGTATATTCACCTTTAGAATGTAGTAGTTATTTAAGAAAAATGTTTGTTAGTATTTTTTTTTGTTTAAAGCAAATATTAAATTTATGTATTATTGTTCAATTAAATCCAAAAAGTAAAATTTCTGAATGTTCAATAATAAAAAATTTTTCTTATTGTTTTTACAATAACAAAGAAATACCAAAATATTTAACAGAATCAACAAAATTAATAGATCAATATGAAATAAATTTATTATTAATTCTTTTTATTTATTCAAATTATGAAAAAATACATAATTTAATATTTGAATATAGAGGAGAATTAAAATCGATTTTTTATTTAAATTCAGTAACAATGCAAGATTATATTTGTGATCCTTCAACTAATGATTCAGATTATAATATTGCTTCACTTTGTTTTGATTGTTTAACAAAATTAATTTTTTTACTTAAAGATGTTAATGTAAATATTATGAATTCATTAACTTTAAGAAAAATAAATTCTAATGAAATTGATTCAAGAATTAATTTATTTGAATATATAAGAAGAACAATTAAAACTAATTTATCTGAAGAAAATTACTTTTTAATAAATAAAACTTTACAATTTTTAAATATTTGTTCTGTTTATCAAATTAATTTCATTTCTAGTTTTTTTGATAATGAAAAAGAAGAAGATAATACTTTTAAAATATTATTTAATATGTTAGAAAATGCTCAAAGTCAATTAAATTTTGATGATGATGATGGAAAAGAAAAAGAAATTTATAATATTATTGGTCAATGTATTTATTTTGTTTCTTATTTATTATCTAATGATGTTATTTATAAAAAAATTATTAAAAATTTAATTAATAATATTGATGGACAAGATTTTTTAGATTATATATTAAAACTATCAATTGATAATTTTCAACTTAAAAAAGAAAATTATGATATTTTAAATCAAAAAATAAAAGATATTAGCTATAATTATTCTAATAATAAACAATATTATCTTTATGTAAATGAAACTGAAAATGAAACAAAAAAATTTTGTTTTATTTTAACAGTTGTTAAACAAATATCTTTTATTTATACAAAATTAATTTTATTAACTGATGATGATAAAAATAATTTATTAAATAGTTTATCTTCATTTATAAAAATAAATATAGTAAATTTAATAAATATTTTTTCAAATGATAATGAAGACTTTAATAATGATTTATTAGTAAGATTTAATAAAAATTTTACAAAAGAAAAAATTCCAATTACTTTAAAAAATTTTGAAGTACCAAAAAAAAATGAAAGATTAATTACCCATTTTATAATAGGAGATTCTCTTTTTGAATATGGAATAAATTATGCAGTTGATTTAAGAGAAATGTTAATTAAATTAATATCTTTAAGAGAAGAAAATTTAATAGAACAATTTTCTCAATTAATATCATTTAATTTAAATTCTTCTTTAACACATGCAAAAACTCAAGCAATGATTAATGCATTATATTCAATTGGTTTTTTATTTGGAATTAGTGAAGAAAATTATGCTATGACTTCTACTTTTTTTACTGATAGTTTAGTATTTGAAATTATTCAAAAAAATCCTGATGAAAAATTTATTAATGATGAAATGAAAATATTATTAAAAATTGGACAGAAATTTAATCCTAAATTAAATTTTTCACCTTTAAAACATATTTTTAGTAATAATCCAAATGAAGCTATTTCTTTTATTAATACATCTTTTCTTAGTATTTATTCATATTTATCAAATATTAGAAATCCTATTATTAAAAATTATATTTATGATCTATTAAATAATGTTATTGATTATACTCTATATTTAACAAGAATACAAAAAAAAATTTCTACATTATCACCTCAATATTTAATTAATATTTTAGGGAATATTGTTAATGATATGGATTATTCAGAAAAAGATTTATCTAATTATAATAATTTAATGTTATCAATGATAACTCTTTCATATAGTATTTTAATATATTTTATTAAAATTGAATATAATTGTAGTAGAAATGATTTTCAACTTATTTCTCAATTATTATCAAAATTAAATATATGTTATCAAAAACAAATTGAATATAGAGCAGTTATTACTTATATATTTTGTTCTTGTATTTATTTAATATATAATATAAATGAGCAAGAAATGCAAAGTACTATTTTAGGAAATATTAATGAGTTTATAAAAAGTATAGTTTCTATTTTTAATGAAAAAACTAGTGATATTGAATATCAATCTTTTATTATGTTAATAATTAGATTAATAGATTTTTATCCAAATGAAGGAATGAATGTTATATTAAATCAAAAAATATTTATTTCTATTAAATTAAGATTTACAGGTAATACAAATGATTTAAGTAATTTTTATATTAAAAATGAACATACAATATCACATTATTTATATTGTTGGACATTAAAATTATTGGCAAAAATTATGGAAGTATATGATAATTTTCAAAAAGAAGAACAAATCAAATATTATATTATATATAAAAATTCTGTAGATTTTTTATTAGATAATTCTCAAAGAATATTAAATTTATTAAATAATTGTGGATATATTGATTCAAATGGTAATAATGATGTTAAATCACTTGCTTTTATTGAAGAAGTTAATGTGACAACTGAAGTTTTAAGTTTAATTTCAGTTATTGAATCTGATAGTAGTGATTTTAAACAAATTGATATGAATATTTTGGAATTTTTATTTAAATGTACTGAAATAATGATATTAAAAGGTTTAAAATTATTTGAAACAAATTATGTACGACTTAATAATTTATATTCATCATTTAGTGATGTTGAAAAATATATGGAAGAAATTAAATTAGAAAGTAAAAAAAATAATAATAATAATGATAAAAATTATTCTCCTTTTATTAATAATAATAATAGTAATTTTACTTTTGGACTGAATTATAATAGTACTGGGAATTATAATATATATTCAAATATGATTGCAAATTCAAATAATGGTTCTTTAAGTTTAAACTCAAATATTAGTAATTTATTTTTATATAGAATTGAAATTTTATTGGTTTCTATATTATTTAATATTTCATCAACATTAAAAGAATTACTTTCAAGAGAAGAATATTCATATAGACAATATATTTTTGATATTTTTATAGAAAATCAAAATAATTTAAATTTATTTGAAGAACAAACTCAAAATGTTTTAAATTCATTTTATTATGCAGTAAGATTTTTAGATAATTTTGTAAAAAATAAAAAAAGTTATCAAATAATGCATAGTAAATCAGTAATTTTTTATAATAATATAAATACAGGAATAAATATGGGTTTTTTTAATTTAGCTTATGGTGAATTTGAATTAAAAGATATATTCATGTTAAATAATTACACATTATTAAACTTATTATATATTGGAACAGAGTTAAATGATGGAATATTATATTTTAGTAGATATTATAGATTTAACAATCAATTTGATGAAAATTACGTTAAAACTATGCAAAATTTAAAAGGAAAATTAAAAGAAAGAAGTGAATGCTCTTCTTATTTTGATGGAAATGAAAATTCAATAATTCAATTTAATAATATGATAGAAAAAGCTATTGATAAAGCAACTAGTAGATTAACTAAAGATGCTTATAGATTAAATTAATATATTTTATTTAATTTTTTTTATTTTATTTAAAATATTATAACTAAATTATATTTTATTGAGAATTCACAATGTCAAAAAAATCTTTAAAAGTTGAATTTAATAAAATTATAAAAAAATTAGATTTTCCTGATTCATTTGATGATTTAATTAAATATATATCAACAAATTTTCCAAAAGATGATGATGTTGAATATAAACTTGAAGAAGAGAAAACTTCAAAAGAAATTCTTTCAGATGAAGATTTAGAAGAAGTTAAATTAAGTTCCATTAAAGTACCAAAAATTAAAATTACATTAATTCCAAAAGAAAAAATATCATTAGGTTCATTAGATTATTCATCTGATCATGATTTAAATAATATAAAAAATGATAATAATTTACCATTAACAAATAATACTCCATTATTTGATAATAAAGAAGATATGAATAATAATAATTATAATGATAACATAAATGAAAAAATTCATGAAACAATAGAATCAATAGTAAAAGAAAAAATGGAAAAATTAGAAAAAGAAATAATAAATGATATATATAATAATATTCAAACAACAGAAACAAATTACTTAATAAATAATACTAATAATAATAATAATTGTAATAACAAAGATGAAAATGTACAAATAAGTATGGTAAATGGAAATATAACATCACTCCCAATTCATAAAGGAATAAAATGTAATGGATGTAAATGTAATGAAATTGTTGGTCCACGTTTTAAATGTATTATATGTGAAGATTTTAATTTATGTTCTAAATGTGAAAAATATATTGATCATGATATAGATCATATATTATTAAAAATATATCATCCCGATTCAAATGAAAATATTAAAAATTATATTAAATATAAAGTTGAAGGATATAATTATTCAATTAATCAATCTCATTTTAATTTTGATAAAAATAAAGATAATATTATTAATATTGTTATTAAAAATACAGGAAAATTAAATTGGGGAAGTGGTTTTATGTTTCATTGTTTAAATGAATATAGTGATTTAAGAGGAGAATCTGTTTCAATTAAAAGTAATTTAGAATCTGGAGATGAAGAAGAAATAAGAATAAAGTTTGGTGAGACTTATAATAAAAATAATTTATCTAAAAAATATCAAAAAGAATATGTTTCATATTGGCAAATGTTTAATGATAAAGATATGCCTTTTGGTGAAGTTTTTCAATTTTTTATTAAAATGAATTAATTTTTAATTAAATTAAATAAATATTAACTTTATAATTTAAAAGATTATTTCTAAATATTTAAACCAAAATCTAAAAAATTTTTTTTAAATTCAATTTACTTAAAAAAAATAAATTCACTAAAATTAATTAAAAAACTCAAAATAAGAAAAATTATTTAAACTTCATTCTCTTATGTTGAAAAATTAAAGGCAATTTAACACTATCTAAATCTTTTTTAGTATACAATTTAGTTCTCATTTGATGTTTCTCAAGAACATCTTTATTTAAAGCATCAGCCAAAATATTATATCTCAAAGTAGATTTATACTTATCCCAAGCTTCATTATAATAATAAAATTTTCTAAGAAATTCATCATTAGGATAAGGTTTAGCATATTTTTTTATAAAATCATAAGTTTCAGGAATTAATTCTTGAATATCCATTAATTTAATAACAATAATATCACAAGGATTATCAGCTTGAAAAGTAACATCTAAATAATAACCATTTAAAGAATAATAAGAAGGGAAAATATCACCAATTTTTAATGTTTCTAAAGTGATATCTCTTGTTATATATTCACCATTGTTTATTTCATTTTCTGTCGGACCTACTGCTAAAATATCTAAAATTTTCTCATTTTCTAATTGTTTTATTCTATCTATATCTTCATAATTTGTAAATGCGGTTTTTTTTTTGTTATATTTATTCATTTCTTTTCTTCTAATTTTAGCTTCGTTTTTAATAAATTTTATTTCTTTTGATATTTTCACTGTTCCTCTTCTTATTATAAAAAGCAATTCACATTTTTTCCCTTCTTCTAATATAATTTGCCCAGTTGAATATTTTTTTACTTCGGTTCTTATACCAAGTTTAATTAATAAATCTTTACTAATATTATGGAAAACAGGACAAATTTTCAAAAATTCAATTTGATCTTGTAACTGATTTTCAAAAATATTTTTAACATATTTATCAAAAGGAGCTTTATCAATTTTAATCAAAGCAGAATTAGTAACAGAAATAATAGTAGCAGATCTAGGAGTACCATACAATAAAGACAATTCTCCAAAAGTTTGACCAGATTTTAAAACACCAATATTTTTATCTACTTTAATAACACTTTTATCATCTTCTCCTTCTTTACTCTTAATTCCAGTATCAATTTGAACTGTTAATTTAATATTAACAGTACCTGTTAAAATATAAAAAAATGAATCTCCTGGATCACCTTGTTTTACTATTATTTCATTTGGTTTATATCGACATATTGTCATTGTTTGACAAATATTTTGATGTTCTATTGACATTGATATGTTTTCAAAAAGTTTAAAGTCTTTTGTAAATGACATTAGTTCTAAACACATTTTTTCATTTCGCTTTTCTGATGGTGTGTCTAGTAATTCTTTTATTCTTTCTATTTTTTGCTGTTGGATTTGATTTATAGATGAACTCATTTTTTTAATTTTTTTAGTATTTTGTTTTTTTTTATTTATTTTTTAATTATGTATTTTATATATTTTATAATTTTTTTATTTATTTTATATATTATTTTATTAATTTTAATGGGAAACCAAAATGATTTTGGTAAAATGAGTGATATTACTAAAAAAGAAAGAGTTTTTTTTCCTAATTATTCTTCTGATATCGAAGATAATAATAATAAATCATCCAATGCAAATAAGAATGTAAAACAAATTGATAAGGAACATGTTACAATATCTAAAATATTTAAAATTACTCTTGATGAAAAAGAAAAAGATAAATTTACATATCTTAGTTCATATATATCTCAATTAAAATCAATGAAAAAGGAAATTAAATTTAGAATTAATGAATTAGATGATATAATTCTTAATTTATTTAATATGAAAGAAAATATTTTAGAATTTTTATTTGAAATTTATCATAGAAGTATAGAAATGATTGAAAAAAGATTTAGAAGTGAATATGATTCAAATTATAAAAAAATACATAAATTCATTTCAAATTATATTTGTATGTTATTAACATCTCCTGAAAATTTAGGAAAAGTAATACCAAAAGAAAAAATAATTAATGAATTTAATCAATATTTCTCAAATTGTGATATGGATGAATTAGGTTATATTTTATATGATTTTTACACATCAACTTATCCAGATTATGATTATTTAAAAAAAGTTTTTAAATATTTTTTTTATTTTTTAGATGAATCAAATAGAAAAAATTGTAAAAATTATTATGGTAATAAAGACCATCAAATTAAAAATATGGAAATATTATCATCATTATTTCAAACATGTCCCTTAACATCAAAAGCTTTTGTTGAAATATCATTAAGTTCATCTGAAGAAAATATTACATTAAATATTTTAGGATTAAGTCAAACTGGAGTTGCTTTTCAAAAAGAAAATTATATTAGTAAATATATTGATATTTCACCAATTGAAGGTGATATTGCAGATATGAGAAAATATATAAATTTAAATCGAGCTAAAGAAAATGAAAAAGTAATTGATAATCAAATTCATAAATTAAATGATTATTTAAATAAAATTACAGATTTTTTTATTTGTATTTATAATACTGATTATGAACATACTATTATGAAATGGATTTATAAATTAATTTCTGTAAATTCTGATAAACTTAAATTATATAAAGAAGAAACTAAATTATCATCAAATGGTTATTTATTAAATATTTTAATTGTTTTAATGAAAATCTTTTTTATAAATTTAAAAAAAGGAGAACAAGATGAAAAAGCATATTCTGAATATATATTTAAAGTAGTTAGTGATATTGATCCTCTTTTTACTTTAACAAATAATAAAATTGATTTTTCTAAGGTTGAAAGAGCTAATCCAAATATTGTTGAATTAATTATTAAAGATGAAGGATATAAAAATGATATTCCTGAAAAATTTTCTATTTATTCTGAATTATTTTTTATTATTCATATGATTGCAACATATTCTATTAAAAGTTTTACTAATCAAATTACACAATTGAATAAAAAAACTGAAGAAGAATTAAAAAAAAATAATAATAATATTAGAGGAAGTCAACAATTACAAAATATGATAATTCTTGATAATATTTTATTAATATATTTAAAAAATCAAGAATTATATAAATATTTACTTAGATTTTGTGAGGTAACTACATTTTTAATTTTTTCATTAAATAATAAAAAATATTCACAGAATGAATTTTCTAAAAATTATAAAAAAGTTAATTATATAGAGTTTTTAGATGACTTTTATTATCATGTTAATTTTAATGATAATTTTACTATATCATTATTACCAGAAAATATTTATCATAATATAATAACTATTTCATTATTTATAAGAAATTATAGTGGAGATTCATTAATTCAACATTTATATTGTACAAAAGCAATAATTTATTTTAGTTTAATATTCTCATGTCATACTAATTTAATTCAAAATCCTCATTTTAGAATGGAAATATTTGATATAATGATTTATTTTTTTTATTTATCATCAAAAGAAAAAACAGGAAAAATAAATCAAATATTTAAATTATTAAATGAAAAATTTATAAAAGAATCATTAATGGTTTCAATATTAAGAGTTTTTATTGATGCTGAAAGATTAGGAACTTCAAATCAATTTTATGAAAAATTTAGTGTTAGACAAAAAATATTAATTTTAATTGATAACATTAATAAAAGTTACGGTCAATTATTTGTAGAAAATATTAAAGCATATACAGAAAAACATAATGAAGAAAGTGTAAAAATGATAAATTTATTAATGAATGACATAACATATTTAAATGATGAATGTATAGAAAATTTAACTACAATAAAAAAATACCAAGATTTAATATCTGATCAAGAAAAATATTCAAAATTAAGTGAAGAAAACAAAAAATTTGAAGAAGATAAATTTAAAGAGAAGGATAGAATAGTAAAAGCAGAAATTAAATTATTTAATGCTTCTCTTAAATTTTTAGTAAGTATAACAAATGTTCTCCAAGATAATTTTGTAAAAAGTGGTTTAATAGAAAGATTAGCAAATTTATTAAATTATTCATTAAATATTTTTATAACACCAAGAGGAAATGATTTAAAAGTAAAAAACTTAAGTGAATATGAATTTAATCCAAAATTTATTTTATCATCAATATTAACAGTTTATTCAGCATTTGATAATTATAATGAATTTATAGAATGTATAGTAAAAGATGAAAGATCATATCATTATGAAAATTTTTTCAAAGCAAAAAAAATAGTAGAAGAAAGTGAAAAAATTCCAATTGATAGAATTGCATTTGAAAAATATAATAATTTAATAAATAAATTAAAATCAGTTGAAGAAGAAATGAAAAGTCAAGAATTAAACTTTGATGATGCACCAAATGAATTTATTGATCCAATTACTACTTTAATTATGAATGATCCTGTTTTATTACCAGTTAGTAAAGTTGTTGTTGATAGGAAAACTATCGAACAACATTTACTTTCTGATCAAAATGATCCTTTTAATAGAACTAAATTAACTAAAGATATGCTTATTCCTTGTACTGATTTAAAGAAAAAAATTAATGATTATATACAAAAGAAAAAAAATGAAAAGAAAAAGAAAAAAAAGTAAAAAAATTTGTTTTTTGATTTTAATTTTTTAAAAAATAAAAATATATATTATTTGATTTTAATCTAAAAAAATTAAAAAAATTTCATAAAGGAATATTTAATATATAAATTAAAAAAATTGTTTGTTTTATATTTTGTTTTTTATTTAACAATATTAAAATTAACATATAAAGAAAAAAAAAAATATTAAAAATTAAAATATAAAGCATTTGCAAGGTAAAGTTTTTTCATTCTCAGTTTCAAAATTAATTGTATAAGAATTTAATGTATTATTTGTAATTAAACTTTTATATTTCTGCATATATGTTGATGAATCTTCTAATAATTTATTTAATAATCTTAATCTATATCCATATTTATCTATTTCTATATCATCTTTTAATATTTCATCTGTTAAAGGATTTTTTGATGACATTTGAATTAATAATAAATCTAAACTATGATATCCTTGATTATAAAAATTATTAAAAAATTTCTGTAATTTAATTGATTCAAGCCATTTATAAAGAACATTTAAATAATGATCATTTATATAATCAATTTCAGATGCATAATGAAATATTGCATTTTCATCTATATTTGAATTAAATTTAAAATTTTCATCTTTTGAATCTAAATGGAATTTAATTAAAATTTTTGCCCTATCACCTGCATTTAATATTCCTATTACTTTTAAATCATTATCTGAAATTGCTTTTTTTCCTTTCATTTGTTCTATCATCATATTAATATCATCAAAACCTTCTTTAATTAATAATGAAACATATTTTTCCATATGAATTTGACTTAAATATTCTGTTAAAATTTCTTCTTCATTTTCATTTATTTTTAAACTTGTTGAACCAGTAAGATAATTATTATTTATATTATTTCTTGATAAATTATAATTATTTGAATCTATTTTTGAATGTGTTTTTGAAATATTACTTGTAAATGAACTGAATTGATGGAATAATTCTTTTTCTTCTTTTTGTATAATAGAATTTTTAATTTTACTATTTCTTAAAGTATTATCTCTTCTATATGTTTTTTTAATCGAACTTTCTCTTCTTGTATAACTTTCATTACTAATAATATCATTTTTTTTTGAAGGAAATACTCTTATTACATCTTCTTTATCTTCAAAATATTCATAACAACTTATATTTGCTTCTTCACTTACATTAGATTTTTCATTATTATTAACAAAAGAACTTGAAAATTGGAAAGGATTTTTAATTTTATTAACATCTGAAGAAATGAAAATTTTACTATTTTTTAAAATATCATTATCAATATTACTTATTCTCATATTATTAATTTTTTCATTATCAAACAAATTATTACTATTATTCCCCATAGTATTAATTTCTCTTAATTTAAAAATATTACCTTCAGAAAAATGATTTAATATATTTTTATTAATATTATTCTTAAAAGTTCTATTAGATTTACAACCACTTAAAACTTTATGATTAATTAAATGACTAAGAGGTGATTTTTCCATTCCATTTGCAATATTATTATCACTAATATCACTTTTTGAAAAATTACTCAAACTAGAAATTTTTTTCCCATGAGTTTTTTCTTGAAGAACAGAAACTGTTTTTGTAAAACCTCTTTCATTAGCATAATCTTCAGCAGAAAAACCATCATTTGTTTTAATTCTTGGTTCACAATTATATAATAAAAGTAATTTTATAACTTTATATTCTCCTTTATATGCTGCTAAATGTAATGGAGTTTCACCAAATTCATTTTTTATATTTGGATCTGCATTATTTTCAAGAAGTAAATTTATTATTCTATGATTTACCATATTTACTGCTTTATGAAGAGATGTTTCTTTATGATTATTTTGAGAATTTATTAATGATGGATTTTTTTCTATTATTAATTTTACTAAATTATAATTATTTTTTTCTATTGCTGAAAATAGAATATTGTTACCTAGGGAATCTTTATAATTTATTATTTTTGGATTTTTGTTTATCATTTTTATTTGTTCATTATATGATTTATCTATGAATGAATCTAAATCAAATGTATTTTTTTTTGAATACATATTATAAAATAATTAATTAGAATTTTTTATTTAATTTTTCATTAAAAAATTGTTTTTTATTGAAATATTATTTTAATAATTTAAATTTAAGAATTTGATATCAAAAAAAAATATTATTTAATTAATTATTTTCCTAACAATTTATTAACTTCGTTTTGTACTTCTAAAAGATAAGGTTTATTAAGAGTACTTAATAAAATTTTAATACTTTGAAAAACAGCTTCATTATTATTAATAGTACTTTTTTTAACATATGGTCCTTGTTTAATAGAATAACCTAAATTTAAATCATGTGTAACTTGGGTTTTATATTGATTTAATAATTTTCTTTCTTCAGAAGAAGAATTTTTATCTTTTTCATCTTCAAAGAATTTTGAATGAATTATAACTTGACTTTGTAATAATTTATTTGGTGAATTATCAGTTTGAAAAGACTTACCTACTATTTTTTTTCTATATTGACTTCTATTAAATTCAGTTTGAAAATTAGCAAAATTCATACTTTGAAGTAATTTATTTTCTCCTAAATTATTATTTATTGTAATATCATCTTTTTTTGATGTTGAATATTTATTAAATCCTCCTATATTTCCTTTTTTTTTTCTTATTGATAATATATGAGATGTTGCTTGTTTATTATCATTTTTATTATTACCATTATTATTATTATTATTTGTGTTATTTTCTTTTTCATTTTTTTTTAATGTGTCTTCTGTTAATATGTTATTTTGAAAATTTTTATGAACTGTTATTTGATTTTTATTTTTATTATTTAAGTTATCATTTTTTATATTTACGTCATCTAATTTTATTAAATTTGGTAATATTTCTAATATTTTTTTCTTATAATTTGGTAATGAAACTACTGGATTATCTACTAAAGAAAGAACTTTTAAATTTTGTAAATTCTTTAAATAATCTATTTGTTTAATATCATCTATTAAATTTTTTCGAAGATATAGTTCTTTTAAATTTATTAAGTCTTTTAATGGTTCTAAATTTTTGATTTTATTGATACTTAATGAAGCTATTTCTAAATTAGTTAAATTTGCCAAAATTGATATATCTTCTAAATCATTTCCCCATAAATTTAAATTTTTAATTTCATCTAATTTCAGATTTGGACATTTCGATTGTATAAATTCCAAAGTTAATTTTTTCGACATTTAAAATTATACTTTTATTTATTAAAACTAAAAAAGAAAATAAAAAATAATTTAAAACATAATATAAAAAATTAACCCATTAAATAATATATATTTAATATATTTTATTATTATAATGATTTTACACCTCTTTTCAATAATCTAAAATCCATTTTAAAAATATATATAAATATTTAAACAATAAAACTTTTAAAAGGTTTATCACTTTTTTCTATTAATTGTCCATTTTCAAACATATAAAACATTTTAGTTTGAAGAACATATTCATAAGGATTTCTCATAGGTTGTCCAGAAAGAAGATTAATAATAGCAGAAGTAATATCAACAGGTTTTATTGTTTTTTCTTGTTTTAAATTATTATTTTCTTCATCATAAATTACATCAAATAATCCATTTTTTTCCCCAGAAGTATAATTACCAACTAATAATTTAGTTAAATTATTAGTATAAGAAATATATCTTCCTAAACCATTTCTTTTATCTTCTTTAAATCCACCAAAATAATTTTCATTTCCTTTATTATTATTTTTATTTACATTTATATTATCATTATTTTTATTTTCATTATTTTCATTATTCTCATTATTCTCATTATTTTCATTATTCTCATTATTCTCATTATTTTCATTATTATTATACCAATATAATCCACAACAATCTTTTAAATGTCTTTCATCAAAAAAACCTTCATATACATCACCACTTTTAAAATATACTATTCCATATTTTGAAAAATTATTTCCGCAATGAAAAAAGCCTTCATATTTTTTAATAAAATAATTATCACTATATACTATTTCACCATATCCATTCATTTCACCATTTACAAAACTTCCTTTATATTCATATGAATAACCTTCATCTTTTAAAGTATGTTTTAATACTCCTTTTCCATTTTCTTTTCCATCAATAAAATATCCTGTATAATCATATTCATTTTCTAATTCATATTTTGATAAACTTTCATTAAAACTATAAATTAATTTTATTAAATGACCATAATTTTTATATATTATTAAATTAGAATTTTTTTCTTCTAAATCACCTTCAAATTTAGTTACTTCCAACAAATCATTATCATTATTTTCATTAAATATAGAAACAATACCAGAAATAAAATGAGAATTATGAAAAGTACCTTTCATAATTTTAACATATTTATAATTTAATTCAATTAACAAACCAAAACCATTAAATTTATTTTGGAAAAATTCTCCCATATAATATTTAAAATGACATTCACTAAATTTTCTATAATAAATACCAATACCTTCTTTTTTTCCATATCTAAAAGTACCATTATATAGAGAATGATTTCTTTGTTTAATTAAAGTACCAAATCCAGCATATAAATATAAAGTATTATCATATTGTCCATTATAAAATTCAATTTTAGTATCATTAAAACTTGAATTATCATAATCATTTATATTTATTAGTATATCATCTTTTTTTTGATTTACATATGAAATGTTTTTTGATGATTTACCTCTTGGTCTTTTTCTAAAAAAATGTTTTCTTTTGTGTTTTAAATTAATAAAATTAAATTTAACCTTTGATTTTGAAAAACTTGATTTTTCTCTGTTTGGTGATATTTTTATTCTTGATAATTTTTCCATTGATTGATTTTTTCTAAACTTTTTTTCTTTATTATTAATTTTATTATTTTCTTCCTCAATACTTATAAATGAATCATTATTAATTGAGTCTTCATTTTCATTTTTATCATTACTTCCTTCATTATTTTTATTAAAATCTAAATATAAATCTTTTGTACTTTTAAATTTTAATTTTTTATTTATTTGTTTAAAAATTTTCATTTTATGTAATCTTTTAAATTTATGTCCATCAATGACTTTAAGATAAGTGTTTTTTTTTAATAAATTAGGAAGAAATTCATCTTTTGAAATTTTGAAATAAGCATTATTTGTTGAAGAAATAAAATTATATTTCTTTAATAAAAAAATATAATAAAATGACTTAATGAAATTTCTTAAATTTCCAGAAATAAAAATATCAACTTTTGCTTTTAATTCATCAGTAAATAACATTAAAAGATAAGATTTATTAGGAGATGGAATATCATCTATATTTTTTGGTAATTCATTTGGTGGTATTGATAAGCATAATTCATATAAATTCTCAATATCTTTTTCTATTACACCTATTTGAGAATCAAATAAATAATCATTTGATTTATGAGTAGTTAATTTTTGATATGTTAACATTTTCTTTACTGCTATTGATATGTTCTTATTATTTTTATAGTTTATTTTATTTGTTTTTCTTTTTTGTAAAATGATTTGTAAATTTTTTTTGTCTTTTACATATTCTGAAAAATCATTATAGAAATTTAAATTATCCATACATATTTCATTAGCATAATTATTTTTTACCATAGTTTTTAAATAATTAAAATCATGTAGACCATAAAAAATTGGCTTATTATCAAATATTTTGTTAAGAATATTTTCTTTATTTGTAAAAAATTTTTTTAATTTATTATTTAATTCATTTTCATAATAATTTTTTTTTTTAGGAAAATAAATTGATTCAACACAGAATATATTTTGTAATTTATGAATTGTTTTCTCATATTTTAATTTACTATACATTCTTCTATAATTAAAATTGATAAAATTGCATATTAATTGACCAGATGGTAAATATTTTCCTTTTAATAAAGTATATTCATTATTTAAATTTCCATTTGTTTCATTAGTTGAAGTTAAAATTTCTGGAGCATTTGCATTTTTTTTTTGACAATAATGACATTGACCCATTTAAATTTATCTTTAATTTTGTAAATATATTTTCTAATTTTTTTTATTTTTATTTTTATATTCTAAAAATTTTTAAATTTTAATATATTTATAATATTTTAATAAAATGATAATCAATGAGGGGATATTATTTAAAAAGCATTTCACATAAAAAAAGTAAATAAAAAATAAAACGTTTATAATATTTTTATATTTTTCAATTAAAAAAAATATTTTAAAAAACAATATTTAACTATCATAACATCTATGACTCATGCATTTTCTTCCTTTTTTACAATGATGGAACCAATCACATTTATTACCTTCTTTTTTAGATTTATCCCAACCAAGTTGATTATCTTTAGTTCCTTTTAATGAACATCTATAATCTTTACATTTATTACTTCCACAACAAAATGATGTAAAATCACAATCTCCTCCATATTGAATACAATTTGTTTTTGATTTAAGTGATTTTGATAATGCAAATGTTAAAATGGCTAATGATAAAATTAAGAAAAGATTTTTCATTTTTTTGTTTTATTTTTATTTTTTTTTAATTTTATTTTTTTAATAGTATTAATTTTCAACGTTTTTTAAATTTTTTTTATTAAAATTTTTTTGCTTTATTTTAATTTAATAATTAAAATTAAAAATAAAAAAAGGATATGAATAATTATAAAAATTATTTTATAAATTTGTATTTTTTTACAATAAACTATATATCTTTATTTCTTTTTGTCATCATAATCATCTAAAATTTTTATATATGAATTTGGTTTAAATATACACCATAAAATAAGTAAAATAATACATATAAAAATTATTACACTTAAAATAATAATTGCAACTAAATATTTCATTTTTTTAATTTTATCTAAAACTCTCAATTTATAATATATTGTTTGATAGCATTCAGTAATATTTTCATTATTATTTTTAATTAATTCATTAATTGAATTTTGACATTCTCCAGTTCTTTGTAAAAAAATCATAATATAATCACCTTTTTCTTTAAAATTACATTGAATTGTAGGATTAAAAAAAGTAAAATCAATTGGTTTATAAATAATTCCATTTGCTAAAATTGATGGATAAATTTTATTATCATATCCATTATAAAAAGGTATTAATAAAGAATATTCAGCATTTACTAATTTATATGTATATGATGATACATTATATATATTAAATATTCCTCTTCTTATAATATGAATGTTTGCTGTTGTTGAATCTAAAAAAAAAGAGAAAAAATCATCATTTGTCATAAAAGATGTTATTGCACTTTTATCTGCATTTTTTTTTGTAAAAATTTTATTTAATATTAAATCAGTAAGTGTATTTAAATAAAATTCAATAAAAAATTCTTTAATTTCCATATTTTCAAAAGTGATTCCTAAAAATTTTTTTCCATTAAATGGATTTATAAAAATATCTAATTTACTCATATATGTGTGAGAATAATTATTAATAATAGAATAATCAGTTAAATTAAATATAATTAATCCATATCCAGATTTAATACAATATAATACATTTTCAATAAAATCAAAAGAAGTATAATTTGCATAATCTGAATCAATATTTTTAATATATGTTAAATTATTATAATAAATTCCCATTCCTTTTTTTTCACTACTTATTATTATATTATTTTCATTCAAAAATTTTGCATCATAAATATTGAAAATTTCTAAAGATGAAGAAATATAAATTAAATTTAAAGAAGAGTCATGATATAAAATACCATTTATATCTTTTCTTTCAGTAGTTTTTACTTGAAATAAAAGAATGGAATAATTTGCTAATTGAGTTAAAAGAAAAAAATTTTCAGAATATTTCAATAAAAATATATTTATAACATTATTATCAAATAATAAATTTTCTCCTTCATTAACAGTACCATTAATAGTATATGAATCAATTTTTTTATCATTATTACTATAATTACCAATTGAATAAATATAACCATCACTTAAACCAAAAATTAAAGAATAATAATTAACAATTTTTGAGTATTGCCTACTAGCAATTTCTGAAGAAATAGAAGAAAAATAATATGAATAAAAATTATAAGAACAATTAATAATATTATCTAAACTTGAATTAAATTTAATATTATATGAAGAATAATTATAATGTGGAAATATATTATATCCTTTATATGAATAATCAATTATATATTCTCCTTCTTTAAATATTTTATTTTTACTTTGAATTATTTCTTCATGATTTTGTTTTATGATACCTATTAATTGTGGTTGTCCTATTGATATTTGGCTATTTCCATATAAAGGATTAAATATAAAGTCATTATTTGTATTTACTGAACCTAAATCTATTTCTGTTCTTTGTATATATGATTCTATTGAAAAATTATTATTTGTAAATTTATTTGATAGGCTTAATAATTGTTCTGAATAATCTTCTTTATTATTCATTCTTATTTCTTCAAAATTAATGTCATATGATTTTATTATTTTGTAGATATTTAGTAAAATAAATATCAATTTTATTTTAATCATTTAATTTAAAATTACTTTTTATTAAAAAATAATTCCCTATTTTTTTTTTAAATTTTAAATATTAATTAAATTTTATATATTTTAATAAAAAAAATATTTTTTACAATGTCTTCTACACTAAATGATGAAATTCAACATTTATCATCAGAAATTAATCAACCAAAATATGATTCAAATCTAAAGGTAGAAGAAAATTCAGAAAATAAATTACCAATATCAAATGATATAAATATTCCAATTAAAGAATTAGAAAAAATAAATGAAAACCTAAAAAAAGAAACAAATGATGAAATAATTATTGAAAACAAAAAAGAAGAAAATAAAGATAAAATAGAATTAAAAGAAGAAAAAAGCACAATAAATAATAATATTAATAATATTAAAGTATCCTGGATAGATCAAGTAATAAAAAAAAATTTTATGCCAGCAATGATATTATTAGAAAAAGGAATAATAAATGTAAATTCATATATTCCTAATATAAATGAATGTCTATTACATTTATCAGTTAATTTTTCATATTATAATGTAACGAGATGTTTAATAGAAAAATTTAATGCAGATCCAAATATAAAAAATAATTTTGGAAGTACTCCTCTTCATTTAGTTTGTTCAAATCCAGATAAAGATATTGCAATATTAATTTATTTATTAACTAGAGAAAATATTAAAATTAATGAAAAAGATTCAAATGGAATGACTCCGATTTTTTATAGTATTATTAATAATTTTGAAGATGCTTTTTTATTATTAATTTCTAGAGGTGTTGATTTAAATCAAAAAGATAATAATGATAAAAATTTAATGTTTTATGCTATTGTAAGTGGAAATTTATTTATTTTTAATTTTCTTGAAAAACATTGTAATCAAATCAGTTTAATTTCATCTAATTTTAATAATAAAGGTATTAGTTTTAGTGATATTGCAATTCAATTTGGAAATCATAAGAAAATACAAAAAATATTGAAAATATATTATAAACATATTAATCTGGAATCTATTGTTTCTTGTTGTAATAATGTTAAAACATTTAATACTTATTCTAAAGATGTTTATGAAAATTTAAATACTTGTTATTTTTATAGATTAGGAAATTTTAGGTCTTTTTTTAAGTCTTTTTTCCCTATTTTATCATATATATTTGGAAAGAATGAGAAAAAGATATTAACATTAGATGCAAATTCAATTTCAAGATTAAATGAAGAAAATGCACCAAATAATGATGATTTAATATATGAGAATAAAATTGATAATCTTTTATTATTATTATATTTTATAATATCAGATAAAGATTTAGTTTGTAAAACATATATTTTTTATTTTTTAATTGGTTCTTATTCTGAATTTTTATTTTATTTTAATGAAGCAAGTAAGTTATCTCAATTTTTCAATATTATTATTTCACTTTATGTATTATTTTTTTTAATATTAATTCAAATATATAAATATGATAAAGAAGCATTAATTTATCAAAAGTTTGAATTAAATGATATTGAAAATAATTGTTTATATCAATATAATTTAATAAATGATCCTTCAAAAGTTCAATTATTACCTTCTTCAAAGAATAATATTTGTGAAATTTGTCTTAGAATAAAAGATAAATTTACTTATCATTGTATGAAATGTAATGTTTGTGTTAGAAACTATTATTTTCATAGTAATATATATAATATATGTATTCATAGAAGAAATGTTTGGTATTATACTTGTTCTATTTTCTTCTTTTCATTTCATTTTATTTTTATTGGAATTGAAACTGAATATTTTTTAATTCAATGTTTATCATATATTATTTATATTATTATATTAGGTAAAGTAATTGCAATTATTCTTTGTATTGGTTCAAAAACTCCTTATAGAGTTGCTTATAGTGAAGAAGAGGATTTTTTAGAAAATAGAATTGAAAAAAGGAATAAAGGTTATTATTCAGTGTTAAAAATGAATATTTTAACTTATAAAGAATTCATAAAAAATTTAATTAAATGATTTATCTCATTTTATGTAAATTCAATTTAAATTAAGAATGAAAAAAATATTTTTAAATATCTTCCTCTAATCTTAATCCAATTCTTAATTATTAAAAATATTTTTTAAAAATAAAATATCTTTCATTTTATTTATCATTTCAATAATATGAATTAGAATTTTAATAATACCTCATTCATAAGTAAAAAAAATATCTAGTAAAATGGATAAAATATTATATAAACTTTTAATAATTTAAATAAACATAAAAAGTGAAAAAGTTATTTTACTTTTCCTCAAATCTGATAATTTTAATAAATTAATTAAAGGATTAATTTTAAATGAATAAAGAAAATTTAATTCAATAAAAATTTAAACATCTAAAATAGCTTAAATAATAACATTAATATATTATAAAATGATGAGAAAAAAATAATGATTTAATTAAATTATAAAGAAATATTATTGAGATAAAATTTAAAATTAAAATAGAAACATTAATTCATTAGCATTTATTAAATATCTTTAAAAATAATTTCCAATTTCTTTTTAAAACATTTTGAATAAAAATTAAATTAAAAATGTACTCTAGGCATGAAACAGACACATCAATTATTTGAGTATGTTTGCGATTAAATAGAGATTTTTATTTTTAATGCATTTTTCTTTATATATACTTCTTCATTCTATTTCACAAAACATGAAAATAAATGAAATAAATATATAAAGAATTACTATAATTATGCATCATTAATTATTAATTATTAATAAATTAATTATTAATATTATTTTTAGTTTTATTTATGGTTTAAAATAAATTATTATTTTTTGATTGAAACAAGTTAAAAATTCAAAAATACAATAAAATATTAATTGATTCCTTTTTGATTGATTTGAATTAATAAAAATATTAATATTATAATTTTTCCAATGTTTTAATTAAATATAAGTTTAATTTAATTTTATATTAATAAATAAAATTTTTATTCATTATACATCATTAATTTATTATTTAATTAAAATTAAATAAATATTTTTTTCAAATATTTAATATTATTAATGGCTATTTAAGATCTTAAAAATAATTCTAAATATAAAAATTAAAAATAAAGCATTCATAAAATCAATTATCCCAAAAAATTAATCAAATTTAAAATTTAATTTTCATATATTAATCATTATATTATATTATTATTTATGAATATATTATTTAAAAATAAAAATATTTTCAACATATATAAAAAGAATAAATATAGCCAAAAAATAAAAATAAAAAAAAATAAACTAACTTACTTTACTAATAATTAAAACAGGATTTAAATATAAGAAAAAATATAAATAAAAGCTTTAAAAATAAAAAATATATAAAATAAATGGAACAAGAGGAACCAGAAGAACCAATAAAACCACAACATCCCCCACAACAACAACCTCAACAAAAGGAATCAAATAAAAACGAACCTCTTAAAGAAGAAGAAGTAAAAACTGATTTTTCATGGTTCAAAAATGCAAGAATATACCAAGTTTTCATAGATAGATTCGCAGGATATAAAACAAATTATACAGAAGAGGAATTAAAAACTCAATTTTTATATGGAAATATAAAAGCCTTAATTGGTAAATTAGATTACATAGCATCATTGGATTTTAATATTATTTGGTTATCACCTTTTTTTGCTAATCAACCTAAAGGTTATCATGGTTATCATCCAGTTAATTTCAATCATGTTGATCCTAGATTTGCTTTTGGTGAACATCCTGAAGATAATAATACTGGAAACCCTTTTGAACCTGGTGATATTGAATTAAATACTAGCTCTGATAATATGCTTAAGGAATTTATTGATGAATGTCATAAAAGGAATTTTAAAGTAATGATGGATTTAGTTCCTAATCATGTTCATGAAACTCATCCTTTCTTTATTGATGCTAAAAATAATAAAGATTCAAAATATAGGAAATGGTTTTATTTTGTTGAGGATATGACTGAAGAAGAAAAAAAAGATTTATTCCCTGAAGATTTATTAAATCAAAATCAAGACCAGAATCAAGATCAAAATCAAAATCAAGATCAAAATCAAAATCAAGACCAGAATCAAAATCAAAATCAAAATCAAGAACAAAATCAAAATCAAAATCAAGGAGGTGGTAATTACGTAGATCCAAATCAAATTCCAATAGCACAGCATCCAGAAAATGAGATTCCAATAGTAGGAGAAGGACAGCCTCAAATTCAAGTTCAAAATCAACAAAATCAACAACAATCAGGAAATCAAAATCCAATAGATCCAAATCAAATCCCAATAGCTAAACCAGGTCAACTTCCAGGTCAAAATATTCCACCAAGTTGTCCACCACAAGACCCTCAAGATCCAAATCAACAACCACCTCAAGATCAACAACCTCCTCAAGACCAACAACCACCTCAAGACCAACAACCACCACAAGATCAACAACCACCACAAGATCAACAACCACCAGAGAAAAAATATTGTTTACCATATTTAACTTTCTATAGAATAGGTGAACTTCCTAAATTAAATTTAGATACTCCTGAATGTGGTGAATATATGATTAATGTTGTTAGGAAATATTTAAAATTAGGAATTGATGCTGTGAGAGTTGATCATGCTCCTGGACCTTCACTTCAATTTTTAAAAAGAATGACAACTGAAATTCATAAGGATTATCCTACTGTACCTTTTATTGGAGAAGTTCCACCTGTTTCTATGTATTATGTTGCTGAAACTATTAAAGCTATTCCTAGAGAAAATTTACTTAAAGTTAAGGATAATAGTTTAGATATTGTTCCTTATGTTGATGAAATTTTCCATATGTATGAAGGGGTTTTAGATGGACTTCTTGATTTTACTTTTAAATATATTATTGAATGTCATGTTTGGGGTTATATTCAATCAGAGGAGGATACTATTAAAAATATTAAAGAGCATTATGATAGATTTAAAGATAGTAAATTGATTTTAGCAAAGTTTTTGGATTCACATGATGAAAATAGATTTTTATTTACTTGTAATCAAGATAGGAATCTTTTTAAAAGGATGATTGATATTTTATATATTCATTATGAAGGAAGAGATGATCCACTTATAATTTATTATGGAACTGAAGATTTTATGACTCAATGGTCAAAAAAAGATGAAGTTGAATATGGTGATGCTTATTCTAGATCTCCTATGAATTTTGAATTTGAATGGATGAAATTACATTATGATAAGAAAAAATAAATATTGATAGCTTTATTTAAATATCAGTTTATAATTTTTAATATTTATTAAAAAAATAGGTGTTCTTATTTATAATATTAAATACTTTTTTCATTTATAAATATTATTAATATATATTTATATATATATTACAAATTAAAAAATAAAATATTATATAATTAAACAAAATAATAATGGGAAAAAAATTTAAATTATACATTATTTCCATATTATTATTAATATTTATAGCTAGAGAAATAAATGATGATGATTCAATAGATATTTCAAGTCATTATCAATATCCAAAAGATGATGATAATTATATTTATATCCCTATATTAGGAACAAACGATCTTCATGGGAAAATATTCCCAATTAGATTTAATAAACCAAATACTATAAATAATCCAGAATATTATTATAGTGGAGGAGCAGAATATATATTTTCATATTTAGAAATATTAAGAGAAGATTGGGGAAAAAAACGTGTAATATGGTTAGATGCTGGAGACCAATTTCAAGGGGGATATGAATTTACAGATACAAATGGTACAATTATGCATGACTTTTATAATACATGTCAAGTTGATGCTATGGCAATAGGAAATCATGAATTTGATTTTGGAATTGATTATTTAAAAAAATTTATAAAAGAATCAAGTTTCCCATATTTAGCAGCAAATATTTATAATAAAGATACAAATAAATATATTTATGAAGAAGGTGAATGGAAACAAGTAAAAAAAAGTTTAGTTTTACATCCATATGAAGGTATTAAAATAGGAATTATTGGATTAGCAACTATAAGTACACCAATAACTACAGGAGGTAATGTTTCAAGTTTAGAATTTCATGATCCTTTAAAAATTATAGAAGAAGAAGCAAAAAGATTAAGAAATGAAGAAAATGTTAATGCTATTATTTTATTGACTCATTTAGGTTCAATATGTAATAAAGGAAAAGAAATAACAAAATTAAATTTAAATATGTATAATAAAAGTACAAATCAAGAAGAATGTGATGAAGGTCAAGAATTAAATACTTTATTAAATAAATTAAATAAAGACTTAATCGATGCAATTGTTTCAGGTCATACACATGATTTAGAACATCATTGGATTAATGGTATTCCTGTTATTCAAAGTACTGGATTTCAATATTCAAATATTATTTATTTACCATTTAAAAAAAATGAAAATTTTGTTCTTGATAAAGATAAAATTCAAATTGAAGGTCCTTTACCTTCATGTGAACTTGTATTTGAAAATTCAAAAAGATGTGAATTCGTTTTATTAAATGATACAAGTCAAGGTAAACTAAAAAAAATAAAATTTCATGGAAAGGATCTTAAATTAAATCAAGATTTAAAAGAAAAATTAGATAATGAAAGAGAAAAAGTTAATACATTAATGGACAATAAAATAGTAGAAAATCATGTTTTTTTAAATACAAGTAATGATAAAGAAACACATTTAACTAATATGGTTGTTGATATAGGAAGAAAAGTATCAGGAGCTGATTTTGCTTTTTTTAATCTTGGTGGTTATAGAACTTCATGGTATCCTGGTACAATAAGTGAACTTGATCTTCATTTAATGTTTCCTTTTGATAATGAATTTGTTACTTTTGAAATGAGTGGTGAAGAAATTATAAGAACTTTAAAAACAATTAATAGAAGAATTATTTATCCTTCTTCTGGTTTAATCCAAGTTTATAGGAAAAGTGATGAGAATAATATATTAGTTGATGCTAAAGTATTTGATGGTGTTTATGAAATGAATATTGAACCTTTTAAAACTTATGTTGTTTGTGTTAATGATTTTTTATTTAATGGTGGAAGTCAATTTAAACATGTAATGAAATGGTATAAAATAAAAAATAAAAATCCAATAGGTATTGTGAGAAAGTATGTTTCTGAGTATCTTAAAAATATGGGAAATATATATGAAGATAGTTTTATGGATACAGATCATCCAAGATATAGATATATAGAATAAATAAATTTTTATATGATTGAAATATATATTTTGATTTATTTTTATTTTTATAATTATTTAACTTTATTATTAATTCTTAATTTAAAAAATTAATGACTACAAAATCTGAATTATTCAAGAATTTATCACCAAAAAAAAGAAATATACATCATAAATTAATGATAAGAAGTAAAAGTAATTTAGAACCAATATTAAATAAAAAACAAAAATTATTTGGAGTATATAAACCAGTAAAAAATTTTCATCGTTTTGGAAAAGAAATAATGACAAATTCAGGTATTAATCCAGATGCAGTTTATGTTCGGTTTTATGAAAGAGAAATCACTCAACCATATAAAAAATCTAATTTTATAATTGAAGAAAAAAAATATATTCCTGACTATCCTTTAAAATGGAGTTTAGGTTATTCTTGTAAATGTAATAAACCATATTTGATACCAAAACAACAACAATTTACAGTTTATAAATTCAGTAATAAATTATCAAAAGAAAATAATGTTCATTCAACTGAT
This sequence comes from Isotricha sp. YL-2021a, assembly GCA_023806865.1. NCBI lineage: Eukaryota > Ciliophora > Litostomatea > Vestibuliferida > Isotrichidae > Isotricha > Isotricha sp. YL-2021a. The sequence continues at coordinate 50,581 of JAJJLH010002033.1, forward strand.
AATATTTTTAATAGTAATTATAATATAGAAAATGATAAAAATTACAAAAATGAAAAATTTCCATTTTTAGATATGAAAAAAAAATTCTATGGGCTTTCAAATTCTAAAGAATGGATTCCTCGAATTTATGATAATTTTAGTAATACAAATAAAAGTAATGTTGATTATAATATAATAACAAATATTCCAAAAGAAAATTATGAAAAAGTGCATTTACCTGAAATGATAAAAAATAAAAAAAGAAAAGGTATTGCAGATTATAGTGAACAGTTAATGCCATTTTATCCAAAATTCAGAGAAGATTATTCAAAATTATTTGATGAGAATAATAATATTTTTAGAAGATATAATGGAATATTTAGCTCAATGTATGATTCATCTGCAAAAAATGGAAATATATATAAACCATTTAAAAGAGGAAGTTCAATTGAAAATTAAAAAAATTAAATAATATATCTTTTACATTATATCATTTTATAATATATATAATACAATTAATTGTAAAAGAAAAATTGAAATGATATAACATATTGCCTAAAAAAATAAAATATTAAATGACAAAAAAAATAAAAAATATTAATTTTCATTCTATATGCTTCCCAAAACTTTTATCTCCATTTTCAATCCATTTAATCCTTTTACCATTTTGCCAAATCCCTTCTTTCCATTCATTATATTTAGGATTATAAAATTTCCCTTTCCCATTTTGTTTCCCATCCTTCCAATAACCTTTATATATCCTTCCATCATTCCATGAAAATTCCCCATAACCTTCTTTCTTATCATTTTTATATTCTCCATTATAAATTCTCCCATCAGGCCATTTAAAAGTACCTTTCCCTTCCATTTTATTATCAACCCAATCACCATCAAATCTTCTTTTATCTTTCCATAAATAAGTACCTTTCCCATTAATATTATTATTCTCAAAATTCCCTTCATAAACACTTCCATCACCCCAAGTAAAAATCCCTTTCCCACTTTTAAACCCATTTTCATAATTACCTTCATATTTACTTCCATCAGGCCAAATTTCAACACCATAACCATGTTGTTTATCACTTTTCCATCCACCATCATATTTAGCACCATCAACATGACAATAAACACCAATTCCTTCAGCTTTATCATCTTTCCATTCACCTTCATAATAATCACCATCATTATGTTCTAATTTACCTTTAATATTTGCTTTATCATTTTTCCATAAACCACTATATTTATTTCCACCTGGCCAAACTTGTATTCCTCTTCCATGTCTTTTATTTGTTGAAGGATCCCATTCACCATAAAAAACAGAACCATTTTCATATTCGACAATTGGACGAATTGATACATTTATTCCATCATTTAAAGGAGGGTATTTATTTAGTAATTCTTGTAATTCTTCTTTTGGTATTTTATTTGAAATTTCTTTATTTTGGTTTTCTATTAAATTATTATCTTGATTATTTTTATTATCTGATAATTGATTTAAATGTATTCCTCCTCTTAAGTGAGGACTGTTATTTGTTGTTCCGTTGTCATCTACTTGCATTGATGCAAAGTTTGATTCATTTTCTATTTGATTTTCTTTTGTAAAGGAAGAATTGTAACTTTGGAATTGTTGTTTTTTCTTTTGTTTTTTACGTATGGAATTACGAACTTCTATTCCACGGATACGTGATTGGATTCTGACTAAACTATTTAGTAATTTTGGATCTTCACGGATTTGTTCAGCTATTTTTTATTTTTTTTTTAAAAATAATTTTAGTTAAAATTTTTATTGTTACTAAAGTCGTTTGATATTTTCGGACTTGTTTCTATGTCAGTTCCCTGGGACACAGGACGAAGACAACAAACACCCATTTTTTATTTAATTAATAAATATGTGGTGATATTTTTATTATTTTTTTTATATTTTAATTTTATTCTATATTTTATTTTTTTTTTTTTGAGAAATTAATATATGTATTTTTTTTGATTTTATTAATTCGTTAATAAGAATTAAAATGGAAAAAGGGAAAAAACGTTTTTTAAAAACACAAATGCATTTAAAAAGTAAAGAAACTATATTAAAAAAAATTCCAAATGGTTATATACAAAATAAAAATGAAAAAAATGAAAAATTAATGAATAATCATAAAACAATTATTAAAGAAAATAAAATAAATCGACATCCAAAAAAATTTATTTTACTTAATTCTAATCCAACATATCCAAATATAAAAAAAATAGACCCAAATAATTTTTTAGATGAAATTAAAAAAAGAAAAAAAGAAATTTCCTCATTTAATGAAGAAAAAGAAAAAAAGAAAATAGAAGATCTTTCTAGAATTGAAGAATCAAAAAAAATACATTTTAACATAATAAACTTTGATTATATATTCCCAAAAAAAGATTTCGAAGATAAAAAAGTAAACTTAACTGAATTGACTCAAGAATGTAATTTAATAAGAAATTTTAATAATAAAAAAGAAGAACCATTAGTACATTGTAGAAATGTTTCAGAAGTAAATCTTTCTGCAATTTACGGACCATCAATAAGTCAAAATTTAAATCATAGTTATTTTAATTCTTTTAGAACAAATTCTCATTTTGATAATAATTCATATTTTGATAGTGATTATGAAAGGCCCTTTTCTCAAAGACATAATAATTTTTTTCATTATACAAATTTTTCTGATAATAAAAGAAATAAAACTGTTGGAATTAGAAATAATATTTATAGTAATAATGTTAGTTATTATAGTAATATTGGTTTAAATAATATTAGTACTTCTTCATATGCTTTTAATAATAATTCACTTAATGAAAGTTATACTTCTTCTATTTCTTATATTAGTAAAGGAGGTAAAGCTATTACTTTAAATAATTTTTATTTTATTTCTAATGAAGATGATTTACATTATGATAAAAAAGATATTAAAATACTTTCTTTAGAAGATGTTGAATCATTTAAAAATTGGAAAATATCAAATGAAACTAAATTATTATGGCCTGATGTTTTGAAACATTTTGATAGAATGAAAATATATGAAAATTATGAAATTAATGATATTGAAAATATTGATATGAATCATTCAATTGAAAGTGAAAAAAATTTCAAAGATGAAATCTCAATTATAAAAGAAATTGAATTAAAAATTCCATTTGAAGATAATTATAATGAAAAAAGATTTGAAACTTTAAATAGTGAAGTTAATGAAATTAGATTAGATATTAATGATGATGAATCAACAATAAAACGTCCAAAAACAAATATAAAAGAAATAATACAAGATAAAAGTGATTTAACAGAAACAAATCATTCACTTTTCTTTGGTGTAGAAATAGAAAAAAATAATTTAGAAAATAATAGTGAAAACTTTAATAGAGGAAGTTTAGGAACATTTAATTTTAGATTATCAATGATGGATATAAATAATATAAATAATAATTTAAATAATAATTTAATAGAAGAAAATGAGATTCAAATTCATGATTATAATGATAATGAAAATGATAAAAATAATATAAATATTTTTCCTTCATTTGGTAGAGTTGATAATGGAATTGAAATTGATAAGCCAATTTCATCAAAAATACATGAAAATATAAATAATTTAAGATGTAATTTAGAACATTTAATTTCAGAAAGTAATCAAGAAAATATTAATATTAATAATAATAATATTATAGATAATAATGATGATAATAAAAATAAAAATAATGAATCTGATAATGATTGGTTAGATTTATCTTCTGATTTAAGTGAAAATGAAATTATTGAAAAATATGTTTCTAATAATAATAAAGATATTATTAGAAGTGATTTAATTGAATTACTTAATATTATTGAAATTGATAATTTTCAATTATTAAAAAAAAGAATTTATCTTCTCTTACATCATCAACCTCCTAATCAAGAAAAAATAATTGATATTATTTTTGAAAGAGGTATTAAAGAACTTTATTTTCAACCTCTTTATGCTAAATTATGTAAAGAATTAGATAAAGCTTTATCAAATAAAAAAGATAAAGCAAAAACTCCTTTAAGAGTAAGAATAATTGATAATACAAAAAAATATTTTAAAAATTTAAAAAATACAATTGATGATAGAAATCAAACTATAGGAATTATATCATTTATAGGTGAATTAATTAATATTCAAATGGTTACTAAAAAAGCTGGAATACAATGTATGAGAAATATAATTGAAGAATTAGAAAAAAATAATAATGAAAATAAAATTAATCATAATGTATATGAAATATATATTGAAAGTTTAATTATTATGTTAAATATTTTTGCAACAGCATGTAGATATTATCAAAAAGATAGAATTAGAGATGATGATATGTCAATATTAAATAATGAAATTATTAAAGTTATTGATTTTTTAAAAAAAATACAAAATGATGAAAAATATAATAAAATTAATTCAATATTAAAAATAAAAGTTATAAATGTATTAGAAAAATCAAAAAGAAAATGGATTCCATATATTTTTGAAATAGAAAAACAAATACCAATTCAAAATATAAAAAATGAAATAATTCCTGAAGATATAAATACTACATTAACAAATGTATCAATAAATAATAATAGTATTGCAAGTATAGAAATAAAAAGTCCAATAAAGAAATTTTCAAAATCAAATATTAATGAATCAGATGAAAGTAAAAATAGTATAAAGAAACCATTACATTCAAATAAAAATAAAAAAAAAATTCCAAAAAGAACAAAAACAAAAGAAAGTGAATTACCATCAGAAATAATATATAATGACTTATTAAAATTTGAAAAGTATATTTCAAATGGAAATGATCCAAATACTTATGTTTGGGAAGATATTGAAAGAAAAAATAAAAAAGAAAAAATGCAATTTATTTCAATTTTAGAAGCTTATATTGAAGCATCTAAAAAGTTTTTAAATCAAAATAAAGAAAAATATTTTGTTGATGAATATATTAGAATTATTCTTGATTATTATTGCCATTATATTAGAAATGAATCTATTATTGAGAAAATTATGATAAAAATTTCTGATATTCCTTATGATTATAATCATCAAGAAAATAAATTTCTATATGATGTTTGGGAAAGTATTATTTTTTATTTTATTGAAAATAAAGTTTTAGTTATGAAAGATTTTAATAGATTTTGTCATTATAGAGATATAAATTATAAAAGAAATATGTTAATTTTATTAGATGATATTGCTAATTTTGATTATGAAAAAAGAAGATTTTATTTAAGGGAATTAAGAAATATAAAATTTGTAAAAGAAAATTTAGATATTGCACCAGATGATCTAATTCCTAAAATATCAAATAAAATATAAAAATTTTATAATTAATTATAATTTTTATAATTTGGAAATATTACCAATTTATTTTCACTTATAAAATTAATTATTTAATTGAAAATGAGTTAAATAAAAAAAAAATAAATAAAAAAATATGAATGCAATTAGTAGTATATTAAAAGGAATAAATGATTATGTTCCTTTAAGAGAATTTTTAAATTATATTTTTAAAACAAAATTATCAGATTTTTTGATAGTCAATAATGTAAATATCGATAATATTGAAAAAGATATTTCTTCAAAATCATTTTTACTTTTATCAAACTTATTATTAAACACATCAAATATTAATAATACATTCTTATTAAATTCCCCAATTAAAGTAATAAATGGAAAAATTGGAAAATTATCAATTACAATATTAGAAAATAATAAAATTTCTATATCAATTGAAAAAATAATTATTACTTTAATGCCTTTATTTACTAATAGATATAAACAAAGTAATTTAAATATAAATCATAAAAATGAAAAAAATATATTAAAAGAAAAAAAAAATGAGGAAGAAATAAAGAAAAAAGGTTCTTTTATAAATAATATAATTAATAATTTGTTAAATAATGTAGAAATTTATATAAGTAATATATGCATTCATACAATGACATATGAAGCAAATGATATTACTTTAAATAATCCTGTTTTTACTTTTTATCTTTTAAATTTTAAATGTAGTAATAATCAAAACATAAAAAATAATTTTTTTTTAAATGGAATGAATGGAATTGCGAATTATATTTGTATGAAAATTGATAAAAATTTAAATATAACAGATGAACAAGAATTTATGAATTTAAATCCAAAAAATCAAAATTTTGAAATTAATATATTCAAATTTTTTAAGAATGAGAATACAATATTTGCAATAAATTATAAGAATAATCCAAGTATTTTATTATCTATATCAAAAAAAGAAAATCGAGATGATTTAAATATTAAAATTAATATTGAAAGATTAGAATTTATTTTATCACCAATTCAATTATTTTATATAAGAATTTTCTTTCAAATAGTTGGCTCTATTTTCAGAGCAAAAACAAATATTAAAACCCAACCTATTCAACAAAAAGAAGAAAAAGAAAATAATGAAGAAGAGTCATTAGAAATTTTAGATACAAAAATAAAAAATTTTATTATTGGTTTAAATACTGAAAGATTTATTTTTGTATTATATGAAAACCAATCATCACCAAAAACAAAATTATTTTCTTTTTATAATAAAGATTATGGAATAGAAAATTTTCAATCTTTTGAAAATATTGAAAAACATTTTTGTTATAATGAAGATAATTTTATAATTTTTGGTATAAAAAAAATAAATTATTCATCAGATTTAATGATATTAATAAATGAAATTAATTTTCATTATATTAATTTTAGAGGTAAACATTTAGCAATAAGTAATATTAATATAAAACAAAATACTGATTCATCAATTTATCAAAGTGCTTCTAGTGAAAATGATTCAATTTATAAAAGCTTACCTGAGAATTATGATTATATTTTTGAAGAATATAAACAATTTATTAGTCAAAAAGGAGATTTTGATTATTGTATTTATGATATTATTTTAATTGATAAATTAAAACTTAATCCAAATAAAAATGAAATTTATATTAAAGATTTACAAATTAAATTTCATTTTATTATAATATTTATTTTGATTAAATTATCTTTTCAAAATGATAAATTTCCTCATTCTTATAATAATGTTGAAATGGATTCTTCAAGTATATTTTTTAATTCATTTAAATCAAAACCATTATTAAAAGAGAAAGAAGAAAATAAGATAAATGAAAAAAATACAATTTATAAAATTATCATTGATAAGTTTTCAATGAAAATATATAATTTTGTCAAAGATAAAACAAGAGATGATATGAATGAATATTATTATATTTATCATTTAAAAAATATTATTCCATATTATTCAGAAGGATTAAAAAAAAAAACAAATAATATTATTGATTTAGATTCAATAATAAGTAAAGAATTTGTTAATATTCAATTAAGTGAAATTGATATTTCTTTATCTTCTCCTCAATTAGAAGTAAAAATGTTGTATAAAGAATTAAATATGTTTTATAATAATTATCAAGTTTTATCCTATTCAGTAATTTCAAATGAAAATGATTTAATTTCTTATAAATTAAATAATAATGATCATGATATTTGTATTAATTTCCCTTATGTAGCTACTTTTCATATTGAATATAGTATAATTTATGAACTTTTAGAATTTTCTAATACTTTTCTTTTTAGTTTTTCAATGATTCAAATTGTTAATACTTTTATTAATGATATTTATGTTAATAAATTATTAAATTTGTTTGAAATGTATGGAATTAATTTTTATAGTAATAAGCAAATGGATCCTCAAAATAATTCAAGTAAAATTTATGTAAAAGCAAATATTAATGATTTAATAATAATGTTTAATAATAATAATACTATTGATGAAAATGATGGAAATATATTTAAAATTGAATTTTTAAATACAAATATTTCACTTTTAATGGAAAGTGAAAATCCTGATAATAAAGTAAATATATCAATGGATGATATGAAATTTTTTATAAAAAAAAATAATTCAAAAGATAAATATTATTTATTATTATCAAAATTACCAACAGAAGAATTTTTAAAAATTCCATTAATTAATATTGATATAATATTTCAAATGTTTCCAAAAGAAGATAATTTAGATATAATACAAGAAGAGGAAAATGAAGAAAATTTAAAGATAAATAATATATTAAATGAAAATATAAACTCTTATTATTCAATTTATCAAAAATTTTTATTAACACATCAAGTCCCAATGAAAAATATGTCATTAAATATATCATTTAATATATCAAATATTTTTATATATTCAATATATAATGATTTTAAAAACATTAATTTAACATTAAAGAATTTAATGTTAGATTTGTCAAATAATGAAAATAAAAATCAAGAAGATATCATATTGATCCCAATTAATGAAGATAGAAAAATTGATTTAGAAATAACATTTTCTTTAATGAAAATTTATCATGATATATTTTATCAAAATGAAGATGTTACTAATGATAAATGGATGAGAATGATAATTGTTATTAATTCAATAATAGGAAAAAAAAATGAATCAGAAAATTCAATAGAAATGAATAATTTATTTTTATATTTTTTAAAAGATTTTACATATAAAGAAGAAAATGAAAATAATTATAATATTACAAATGCAATTTCATATATTGAAAATGAAAATTCATATTTAAAAAGAGTTGGTTATACAGAAATTTTATTTAATGATAATATTTCTATAAATCAAATTAAAGAACGTTATACAATTAATATTCAAAATTTTCAAATTTATTTATGTAAAGATACTTTTATTTCAATACAAGATTTTTTTAATGAATTAAATGAACAATATTTTACTCATTTAAAAATAATTTTCCCTTCTGAAAAAAAAATAAATAACAAAAGTAAAGATAGTAAAGAAAAAGAAGAAGAAAAAAAAGTAGAAAATGATGAAAAAAAAAAAGAAGAAAATGAAGAAGAAAAAAATATTGAAAAGAAAAAATCTCAAGATGAAATTTTTGGTTTTCATATAGTAGAAGATTATTTAATTGAAACTATATGTCCTGAAGGAAAAAAAAAAGAAGAAAAACCAAATTTAAATAAAACAATAAAAGCAAAAAATAAAAATGAATTATATAAAATTGAAGAAGAAAATTATACTTTATGTTATGAATTTGTTGGAAGAGAAAAATCAATTCAAAATCTTAAAAGATTAAATGAAGAAAATGAAGAAAATATTGATAAAATGAAAATTAAATTAAATATTGATTCTATTAGAATTTATTTATATAAAGGAAAAAATTTCTCATTTGAATCTGATGGAGGGATTATAAAACATAATAAAGAAAATAAATTAAATGAAAAAATAGAAATTGATGAAAATTATTTAATTGATGATGATTTTGAACAAGAATATAAAATATTACCAAAAAGAAAAAGAAAAAAAACAAAAAATTATCAAAGTTATATTGAAATAAATCTAATGAATTTATCATTATTAATGGAATCTACTAAAATAAAATTATCTTTAATGAATTTTGATATTAATGATCATATTGAAGGCTCAAAGTTTTCTAAAATAATTTCAAAATATGATTTTAAAGAAACAAATAATGATTTTTTAACAATGAATATTGATATTCAAAATCAATATGTTGAATGTAATATGAGAAGAATTTATGATTTAAATGTAAATATTAGTTCTATTAATGTTTTAATTGATCAATTGTCTTTATTATTTATTTTAAAATTTTTTGAAATAAAATTAAAAATCTTTAATGAAGAAGAAATAAATAAAGAAGGTGATGAAATATTTAATAGTAAAATTGAAATTCCACAACAAAAAAAAGATGAAATAAATTTCTTTTTACAAAATATACTAATTAACTCTTTTAATGTAAATTTCAGTTATAATTCACATAAATTATCATTAAACAAATTAGTAAAATTAGATTATAAAGAATTAATTAATATAACAAATATAACAGATTTTAAAATTGAATTCAAAAAATATTTTGAAAATAATTTAACACCTTTTGAATTAGGATGTTTTAATATAATAGATTTTTGGAAAGATGATATTATTAAACATCAATTAACAAATGCAGTAATTCATTCAATTGCATTTCTTAGACCTTTTGTTACAATTTATGAAGGATTTACTGGTATATTTAAACAACCTTTTATTTCATATAAAAAAAATGAAGGTGTTAAAAAAGGAATTAAAAAAGGTTTTTTTAATTTTTTTAGTTCTTTTACTAGTCAATCTCTATTTTTAGGAGAAAAAATGTTTAGAGGTATAAAAAGATTTTTAAATTTTAATACAAGTATGTCATTAGGAAAAGATTCTTTATATAAACAATGGATGTATAGATTTAATGAGGAAAAAAGAGGATATGATAGACATTTTGTTAAAAAATAAAAAAAATTAAATTTAAATTATTAATAGTATTACTAAAAAATTTAAAAATTTTATAATATATATAAATAATAATAAATTACAAATGAATAGAAATGAAAATGAATATCATTTAAAAAATTCGAAATATTATATAATGGATTTAAGTGCTTTTGAGCAACCAATAATTTCAAAAGAAGATACATCACCATTTACAATTAATTTTATTAATCAAAAAGATCATGCAATGAAACCAATAAATATAGATGAATCTTATGAAGAAGAATCTTCATTTATAACAGATGAAAAAAATTTATTATGTAATTTAAATATTGGAAATATTATTGACAATAATTTATTTTTATTATCAAATCCTTCAAGCAAAAATATATGTATTAATGTAAATGTAAATAAAAATATTTATAAGATATAAAAATATAGTATAAAAAATTTGATTTAATTGTTTTTTTATAATGAATTATGTATTATAAATATATATAATTTATTTATATTAAAAATAAATTATATTTTGTTCAATCAATATTTTTGGTTTGATTATTTATTTAATTATTTTTTTTAAAATGAAAGAAAATTTTGATGAAGAAGATAATAATTTAATTGAAGATAATGTTAATGATAATAATACATCATTTATAGATGATTATGATTCAAAATTTAGAAATATATTAATAAATCATGTTTTATTTTTTACAATACATTATTCATTTTTTTCAATAGTTAAATTTATAATTGGAATTATTTTTATATTAGTACCATTTATTTTTTTTTTAATATTATTTATAAAAGGAGAAAATAATTTTTTAATTTTGAGTTTTATTATATCATTTGCTATTTCTTCTGGAATTTTAATTTTATTATTTGTTTTTAAAATAGGAGATAGTATTAGTATTTATGGAATTATGCTTTGTAGTTGGGAAAGAATTAATGTTTTGATAATCTTTGATTATATTATTATTTTTACTCTTGATATTATTTTATTTTGTTTTATTGAAAGTTTTGTTATTCAATTACCTATTTTAAAAGAAACTGTTTCTCAAATAATAAATAAAGATGATGAAATAAATATAAAATATTTAAACCAAGGTTCTTTTTTATTTAGAATTATGTTCATATTATTTTATTGGGACACTCATAAAGATAATCAAAATAATTATACTCAAAAAGAAATTGGTTTTTTTCAATTTGATGTATCATTTTCTGATATAAGAAATCATTTTCAAAATATTATTATATTAATTATTATAATTTATGCATATTTATTATTTACTTCAATTTTTTTTAAAGTAAAAAAAAGTTGGTATTATATAATTATTTCTATTTGTGGATTATTTGAATGTTTTTATTTTTTATTCTATCCAATGAATGATAAAGAAATAAGTAATGAATATTTTGAAAAAGATTTATTTTTATTATTTATTGAAATTTTTCCTATATTTATTATGATTTTTACTTATATTTTTCTAGGATTTAAAAATACAATAGTAAAATTAAGAAAAAATAAATTTCATTTAAATAAATTAATAAAAAATGATAAATATACAAATATTCTAGTCTTTTCTTCTTTTATTTGTATAAATATAGGATATTTAGGAATTATTGGAATAATAATTTATTTACTATGTGCAAATATTAATGAAAAATATTCAATTAATAATTATTTTAGATTAATAATATTTATAAATATTTTTATTTTTTTCCTTTGTTTAGGTAATTCTTTTTTATTTGGAAATAAAATAATGGATTTAATATATCTTCCTTTAGCATTTGAGATATTTGAATATCCAAAAAAAAAAAATTATATGATTAATTGTTCATATAATTTGAGAGGAACTTCAAAGGAAATAAATGATTCAAAAGAATCTTCATATTTAAATTCATCTTCTTCTGACTCAGAAGAAGAAGAAAATAACTGAAAAAAAAAAAATATAGAAACTCAAAAATATAAAAAAATATATTTATCAATATATCTAATTTATATTTTTAATATAAATTGATTTAATAAAAAATAAATTAATTTCCATCATTATCATTCTTACCTTCTTCTTCTTTATCAACATAAATTTCAGATTCTCCACCATCTTTTTTAGTCCCTTCACTAGGTTGTTTTTTAGAATATTCACTAGGTTCTTTTTTAGTTCCTTCACTAGGATCTTTTTTAGAATATTCACTAGGTTCTTTTTTTGTTCCTTCACTAGGATCTTTTTTAGAATTTTCACTAGGTTGAATTTTTTTAGATTTAGAACTTCTTTTTGAACTCATTTTACTTGAATTTTTAGAATTTTTCTTATTTTTTTCTAAAATTCCATATTCATTTGAATTTAATAAATCATTCATTGCTTCTTTATATTTTGGTTCATTATTTAATGCTCTATAATTTTGCATTTCTTGAATTAATTCTCTTTCTTGTTGAGTAAAGTTTTCAAAATGAGATGAAAAATATTTGTTTAATATTACTCTTACTTCTGTTAATTTTCCTATTACTGCTTTTAATTGATTTAATTTATTGTTTAAATTTCCAATTACTTCATTTTTTTGAGATAATTCTTTTGTTAATTTAATATTTTCTTTTGATACATCATCATAATTTTTTGATAAGAATTCAATTTCACTTTTCATAATATCAATATCTTCATTTATTTTTTTCTCTTTTTCTTCATCAAATTCTGCATTTCTTTCAAATTCATTTATTACATTTTCAAGTTCATATTTTTTATTTTCTAATTCTTCTCTTTTTGTTTGTGACTCATAAACTCTTGTTCCAATTTCATCAAAAATATCAACAAATTTTAAAGTAACTCTTGTCTTTGCTGGTTTATTATATTCTTCATATAAATCTAATGTTTGTTGATATAACTTTTCTATTTCATTTTTTGATAAATTCTCATCTAATTTATTTTTATCATTTTGAAGTTTTATTTCTGCTATTTTTTTTTCTATTTCTTCCATTTTTGATTCTAATTCTTTCATTTTTTGTGCATTTTGACTTAATTGTTCAAGATTATTTTGTTTTATATCATCTGGCTGTTGCATTTTTTTATTTTTATTAAATAAACGTAAATATTTTAATTATTATAATAATTTATTAAAAATTTAATTAAATGAATATAAAAATAAATTAAAAATTAAATGAATAAAAGTGATATTAGAAAATTAAAATGGGAATCTTCAGAATTTCCAATATTATGTAATAAATGCTTAGGAACAAATCCATATATTAGAATGATGAAAGCTGAATATGAAGCACAATGTAAAATTTGTAAAAGACCTTTTACTTTATTTACTTGGAAACCAGATCAAAATTCAAGATACAAAAGAACAGAAATTTGTCAAACTTGTTCTAAATTAAAAAATGTTTGTCAAACTTGTTTATTTGATTTACAATTTGGTTTACCTGTTGAAATAAGAGATAAATATTTAAAAAATAAAATAGAAATACCAAAAGAAAATGCAAATAGAGATTTTTTCATTGCAAATGCAACTAAAAATTTTGATAAATTAGATTTACCATATTATAAAGAAGGTGCATATATTTTACCTGAAAATTTAAAAAATATAATAAATCAAAATAATAAAAATGAAAATAATAATTTATTAATATCAGATAAAGAAAATGAAAAAAAAATAGAAAAAACTCCAAAAAGAAATTTACCTCAAATTTGTTCATTTTTTGTAAAAGGAAATTGTACAAGAGGAGAGACTTGTCCTTACAGACATGAAATTCCAAAAATAGATGAAAATAAAAATTTAAATAATTCAATTGAAAATAGATTTAATGGAATTAATGATCCAATTGCAAAAAAAATTCTTAATGAATATAGTAATATGCCAAAACCACCTAATGATGAAAAAATTACTACTTTATGTATTAATGATTTAATTGATGATTCTATTAAAGAAAAAGATATTTATAAAATTTTTTCTAAATATGGTGAATTAAAAGGAGTAAAATCTTTTCCTGAATCTAATTTAGTTTATGTTACTTTTTCTTCTAGAGAAGATGCTGAAAAATGTTTTCATTTATTATATAATAAATTAGAAATTAATAAAGAAAAATATAGATTGACTTGGGCAAAAATTAGTGATCCTGATTTGATAAAGGATGATAAATATATTAAGAAAGATAATAAAATAGAAAATGAAGTTAATAATTATAAAACTGAATGTCCTTTATTTGATAAAGAAAAAAATAAAAATAATATTATTAAAAGTAAATTGGTTGATGATAAAATTGTTACTTATATTAATTTAACTTCATATGATAATGGAGAAAAACCTTATTATGCTTCTATGGATCCTAAAATGAGTGGAGGATTATTAAAAAGAAAAAGAAGAGCAATTGATGATATATAATATAGTTTTATTATATTTTAAATTATATTAAATTTTTATTAATATTTTGAATTTAAATTCTTTTTTCGAATTTTGAAATTTATTAATCTGTGTTTTTTTAAATGATTTTTAATTTATAATAAATTTTTATTGAATATATTTTATCATTTTTCCAAAAAAAACATAATGGAAGGACAAGATTCCTCATCAAAAGATGATAAAAATCTTCCAAAAAAACAAGTTCCTTCTTCTCAATCAATAAAACAAACAACAAAAAAGAAAAATTTTCGAGAAAAAGAATTACCAAAAGAAATAGTATTAAATTTTAAATATGAAGACTTTGACCCAAAAAACGAAAAATACTATCCACAATTTCGTAAACGTCAACATACAATAAATTACGAAAATGTAAATTTATTAGATCAAAATAGATTTCATTTCATATTATCAAACGATGCCGAAATATATAATGAATATTGTTCATATTCAGAAAGTGATTTTGCAAATATAAAATGGAAAGATATTAAAATAATAATATATAATAATGTAGAAGAATATTTTTGTCCAATTTGTTTAGAATCAACAATGGAATGTCCAATGATTACTAATTGTGGTCATGTTTTTTGTTATCCTTGTTTAATTAGTTATTTTAAATATTATACTGAAATTTCAGTTAATAAGAAAATTCCAAAATGCCCTTTATGTGCTAATAAAATTGATTTAAATAAATTTCCTGCTAAATTTTGTGAAATGAAAAAACTTCATAATTATACTAATAATGATGAAATTTATTTTAATTTAATTATGAGACAAAATAATTCTCCTACTTTGTATAATTTATATAGTGATCCTGATTTAAATTATTGGAAAAGTTTATATAGAAATGAAATGAAAGAAGTTCCTTTAGAAAAAACAAAAGGATTTTCTTTTAATAGATTATTTTATTCAAATAAAAAATTAATGAAAAATAGATTAGAAAAATATAAAACTCAATTAGAAAAAGGTTTAAAAGAAGAATTAGAATTTTATGCAGATCCAACAAGAATAGAATGTATTAATTATTGTATTGATAAAGTTAATAAATTAATAGAAGATAATGAAAAAGAAGTAGATTACATTCCAGAATATAATCAAAAAACACCATTATCATTAAATAATTCTTCATTTGTTCCAAAAGAAAGAAAACAATCAAATATAAGTAATGATGAAAATAACAAAAGAAAATTAAGTAATGAAGATAATAATAAAAGAAAATTAAATAATGATGAAGAAGAAATTGATTATTCAAAATATTATTTTTTCTATCAAGAAAATTATGGTGATATATATTTTTTACATCCATATGAAATGAATATTTTATTACATGAATATGGAAATTATGAGAATTTACCAATTTATATTGGTGGACCAATTTTAGATATTGAAATGTCACAAATTACACCTTTTTTAAAATCTAAATATCATTATTTAACACATTTAAGAATTGGTTCAATTGTTTTTTTTGTTGAAATTGAATTAGGAAATTTAATATCTCAAAAAACAAGAAAAAAATTTGGGAATGAATTAAAAGAAAGAGCAAAATATAGAAGATTATTATCAAATGAAGAGAAACATTATGAAAAATTTATTAAAAAAAAAGAAAATAAAGAAAATGAAGAAACTAAAATGTTAATTTTATCTTATAATAAATATAAAGAATTTAAAGAAAATCAAATAAAAGAAGATGAAAAAAAAGAAGAAGAAAAAAAAGATGAAGAAGAAAAAAAAAATGAAGAAAATAAAAAAGATGAAGAAAATGAAAATAAAAAAGAAAATGGGGAAGAAGAAAAAGAAACAATAAATAAAAAAGAAAATTTATTAAAATTATTATTGATTGATGAGGAAGAAGAAAGAAAAATTGAAGAAGAAAAAGAAAAAGAAAATGAATTTAAATTAATTGATGAAGAATTTCCTGAATTAAATAATATTCAAATTTCACATAAAGCAATTAAAAATAAAAATAAAGGGGGTAAAAAAAATAAAAAAAAATTTAAAGATGTTAATGATATTATTTTAACTGAAATTACCATAGGCAGAAACTCAGATGATAGCAGTGATGGTAAGAAAAAAAACAAAAAAAAAAATAAGAATAATGGAAAGGTCTAAATTTATTTTCAGATTATCATTAAATAAAATAAATAATATCATTAACAAATCTTCCCTCATCAATAATTCTTTTTTTTTCCTTTTTTAATTATATTTTTTTATTATTTTTAATACTTTTAAATTTTTATTCAATTAAATTAATGGTTGATGTAGATAATATATATATTCATGAAGTTTTAAATGATTTACAACAAAAAATTGAAAGTTTTGGAAATTTAGCAAGAGTTGAAGATAAAAATATAATAAGATGGGGTAAACAAATAACTGAAGAAAGATTTAAATTAATTCCTAATTTAGTAAGAATATTAAATGATACTACTTCATATGATGAAAAACAAAATATTATATTAGTTATGAAATATTTATTACAACTTAATTCAGATGTTAAAAATCAATTAATAATTGAAGAAGATTTACCTGAAAATTTAATAAATTTTATAATTACTTCAAATAAAGAGAAAAAAAAATTAGATTTAAATGCAATTTTCATATTAGCATTTGTCTATTTAACATATAAATATTCAAATTTTGTATTAAATATTGATTTAGTTCAAGCATTATTTGATTCATTAAAAATAATAGATGAAGAAATAGTATTAGAAAGAATAATAATGATATTAATAGATATAAATTCCCAATATAAAAAAAACGAAGAAAACAATTTCTTAAAAATATATCATGAACACGAATCATCAATATTAATTGATGAAATAATTCTAAGACTTTACAACAAAATATCCAACAAAGAAAAAATGTTTAAAATTCTATTATGTGTAATTAACATAATGGATAAAGAAAAAAAAATAGTATTTTATTTAAGTGACTTAGAAACATTCATTGATATATCAATATTAAAATTAATATCAACATACTCAGATGAATTAAGATGTTTCATATTAGAAATTTTAGATAGAATAACTCGATCACCAGAATATTTTGAAAATATGTATAAATTAAATGATTTAACTAAATTAACTGAAGAAATTTGTATTAATGAAAATTTAGGTGATGCTGTTATTGATATTGCTAGTAAAGTTAATAGAAATTTAAGAATTAATGTTGAAAATCAAATTAGAATTAAAGCTGGATTATTACCTAAGGGATTTGATGAAGATGATGAAGAAGAAGAATATGAAGAAGGAGAAGAAGAAGAAGATGAAGGAGAAGGAAAAGGTGAAGATGTAGAAGGGGAAGATGGAGGTCAAGGAAATGATGAAGAAGAAGGGGAAGAAGAAAATGATGATTAAATTTTTTTTTTAATATTTAAAATTTGGTTTATTTTGATTTTTATTTATTTAAAAATTTAATTAATTAAATATTTTTTTAAAATTTTTTAAATATTTTTTATTATTCAATAATTGACAATTAACATTTAATAAAATTTGAATAATATTTTAATAAAAATATAAAAATTTAAACTTTAATTTAATGTAATTTAATAATAAAAATATAAAAAAATTTAAAAAAATACAAATATAAAAATGGATCAAATAAAAAATTTATCAAATCAACATTCAGATAAATTACCATACTTATATTTATCAGGAGCTTTAATTGCAGCGTTTAACACATTTTGTAGACCTGATTACAATTTCATTGTATATTTATATATGTTTTATATATGGAAATTTATGGGAGATAATGAAGAAATTCAATCAAAACAAAAATTATCTTCTTTCTTTATTTTAATATATAGTTTATTTATTGATATTATTTATTCTATTTATTGGGGAAGTAAATGGGGTTCTTTAGAAAAAGATTATGAAAGTACACTTCATTCTTTTATTATTTTTTTATCTTGGATTGGAATTATTCTTAAAATTGTTATTGCTGTTATGATTGGTGTTCTTGATTGGAATAATATTAAAAGTTCTTTACCTGAGAAATTAAAAGAAAAATTAAATAATGAGAATTTTAAAGAATTTAATGATGAAGAGAATCCTTAAAATATTTTTTATAATATTTTTATTTAAAAGATGTTTTTTTTTTTGTTTTGAAAAAAAAATAATTTTATAAATTAATTAATTTTATATTATTATTTACATTTTTGTATTTTATGTATTTTTATATATTAAATAATAATATTATAAAAATTATATTCAAAAAAAATTTAATTTAATTATCTGATAAAAGAAAAAAATCTTGTTCTTTTTGATATTTATAATAATTTTCTATTTCATTTCCCACTTCTCTTATTATACTATTAATTTTATCAATATTGTTAATATTTAATATATAGAATTATTTTTCTTTTAGTATTAACAAATTCATATGGTAAATTAAAATTCTTTATTTTATTTATATTTTTAGAATTTAAAATATAAGAAATTGGTAAATCTGAACAAGTTTCAAATATTTTTTTTGTTTCTTCAATATCACTATTTAAAATATTTAATATTATAATGTGAATATAATTTTTATTTATTCCTTCATCAATTTCTTTTTGTATTATTTTTTAATATTAAAATAAGTAATTCTCCTATTTTTATTTTTTCTTTTTTTTCATTGATAATTTCTTTATTTCTTATTTTATTATTATATTGATTATTACCGTTATTAAAATTAAAATCATTACTCTTATATAAAATTTGGTCTTTATAATTTGAAATAATATAAAAATAATATACAGAAATTTCAAAAAAATATTTACTAATATTTATTCACTTTCAAAAATAAAATCAATATCAAAATATTTTTCATATAAAAGTTTATTTTTACCTTTTTTTCTTCTGTTATTCCTCCTAAAATATATTCATCATTTTTATTAGGAATTTTAAAATAAACTTAAATTTAAATAATGAATATTCATCTTGTGTTATATTATTATATGTTAAATAAAATGAAATTTTATTATAACAATTTTAGTTAATATTTGAATAAATTAAATAATAAAATTCATATTTAGGATAAATTATTTTATTTTTTTTATCTTGATTATCATTTATAATTACACATTTACTCTGAATATTATTACCAAAAATACAAATTCCCATAAGTTAAGTTTTTAATTTCAAAAAAAAAATAATTTTAAATTAAATATTTATATTATTTGATTACCATTTATTTTTTTATTTCTTTTTAATATCCAAAAATTGTTTTGGCATAATAAATTTATTTTCTATTGTTTTACAGTGATTCATTGTTATATGTTGTTTAATAGGTTTTTTATTTAAAATATTTGTATCAATATTTAATTTTAATTTTGCAAATAATGGTGTTTTTTCTTTTGGAGTTTTCCCAGGTGAAATTTTATTAACAATTATATCTTTTGATTGTTTTATTTTTATTGTAGTTAATTCATCTTTTATATTTTTTAATTCAGGGCTTTTTGAAACTTTTTTATATATTGTATTATTTTTTAATACACCATTGAAATTTATTCTATTTACTAAAGGTTGAGTTATTATATTTTGATGATTTATTTTTATATTGTTGTTATTATTTATTTTCTTTTCTATATTTGTGTTTGATATATAATGAGTATTTATTGCAATATTTATATTATTTTTATTTTCATTATTTATTGTTTCTTTTTGTTCTAAATTTTCTTTTTTATCTTTTATATTTTTTTTTTCTTTTATTTGAGCTTCTTTTTTACTTTTTTTTTCATTATTTTTATCATTTTGTATATTATTATTATTATTATTTATTGTATTTATATTATTATTATTTATTTGAATATTTTCATCAAGTAAATTATTATTATTATCTTCAATAATAATTTCAATTTTTTTATTATCAAAATTATGATTATTATTACTTTCCTTATTAATATTATTTTTTTTAGTTTCAATATTCTCATTTTCCTCATTATTAATATGAATATAATCCTTTACTTCATTATTAATATTATTACTAATAACCTCATTTTCAATATTATTATCCTTTAAATCATCAATAATTTCCTTTTCTTTCTTTTTCTCAATAGTCTTCTTCATAACTTCCAATACTTCCAAAGCATGTCCAAATCCATCTTTCATATTATCAAAATCCCTATTAAAAGTATATCCACTATAATTAATATCTTTCCTTTTTTTATTTTTTTTTTCTGGAGGATAAAAAGGTTCTTTCTCAGGAAAATGATCAAAATATTTATTATCCCAATCATTTTTAATATCAGGTATAAAAGGTGCTTTAGTATTTCTAATATTATCCCAATCAACCCCTCTAAAAAAAGGATGTTTTTTAATTTCTTCAACTCCATTAACACCTAATCTATTTTCAGGAGAAGTGACTAATTTTTTAATTAAATTTTTAGCTTCATAAGATAAAGAAATATCATTTGGTATTTGAAAATATTGTTTCCATTTAATAATTTTTTTACAAGTATCACTTGGATTTTCACTAAAGAAAGGAGGATATCCTACAACCATTTCAAAGAACATTACTCCTATACTCCACCAGTCAACTCCTTCATTATAACCTTCTTGACTGAATACTTCTGGAGCAATGTAATCTGGTGTTCCTACTGTTGAATAAGCTAATAAACGATTTTTATTTTTTTTTTCATTTTTTATATTTGAATTTATATTCATTGTATTTATTATATTTATATTTTTATTATTTATATTATTACCATTTTCAATATTTTCAAAATGAAATTTTGGCTCTTTTAAATTTTCAATATTAAATAAATTTCCTTTTGTTGATAATGGAAAAAATGTCTTATCTGATAATTTACTTAAACCAAAATCACTTAATTGAATATGACCTCTTTTATCTATTAAAATATTATCTGGTTTTAAATCTCTATGAATACAATTTAATTTATGTACACTTTCAACTGCTAATATCATTTCTGCTGTATAGAATCTTGCTTCTTCTTCTGTTAAAATATCCTTTTTCATTAATAAATTCATTAAATCTCCTCCTGGTAAGAAATCCATTACTAAATATAAGAAATAATCATCTTGGAATGAATATTTTAATTTTACTATCCAAGGATTATCATTTTTTAAAATTTCTTTTTCTGTTCTAACATGCATTAATTGATTTTTATTAAGCATATCTTCTTTTTTCATTTTTTTTATTGCTACTATATTACCATTTTCTTTCTGTCTACATATTCTAACTTCACCAAATGCACCTCTACCTATTATTGATAATGGCTCAAATTCTCTTATTGACATTTTTTTTCTTGTTAATCTCATATATTCTGCTTGTTGATGAAGGAAATTATTTTTTAATGTTTCTTTTTCTTCTTCTGGAATATCTAATTCATTTATTTTTTTTGTTATTAGCTCCCAGTCTATTTATTTTAATTTTATATTTTTTTTACCTTTTTGCATTTCGAGTTCTTTTTCTTTTTTGATACTATATTTTTTTTCTATGTAGGATTTTGCAATATTTACTCTGTCAAATGTTTTTGATGTTATTTTACCCTCACGGATTAATTCAGCTAATGAAATAATATTTTTCATTTTTTTTATTTTTAAAAAAATAATTAAATCACTATTATAATTAAATTCAAAAATTAAAAATTAAATTTATTTAAAAATAAATATTCAATTAGAAAACCTTTAAAAAAAATACAAAAATAATCTTAAAAAAACCCAAAAAAAAAATACTTTTTTTATCCAAAAAAAAAAAATTTAAATATCAAAAAACAATACATTAAACATTATTTATTGTTTCATACATTTTGAAGCAATTTTATCTAATTCAGTCCTTCCAGTTTTAGTAAGTACTAAACCATAAGTAGTTAATTCAGCATTACCATAATTTTCAACATATCCATTTTCTTTCAATTGTTTGACAATTTCCCTAATACATCTTCCTCCAGCTTTCATAGCTTTAGGAGGTTGAACACCTCTTCTTTTTTTTTTCCCAAAGAAAGATCTTAATGAACCAACACCAAG
>JAJJLH010002034.1:0-71895 GCA_023806865.1 Isotricha sp. YL-2021a
TTTACAGTTGTCATACAACCTACTGATGCAGCCGTCAGAGTTGAATGAATACAGACCGACACCTCTTACTGATAATGCAGGAAGAATTTGTACTTGCTCCGGATTTGGCTGCTGCGGCAACGGCTGCAGGTATTCCAAAAGAAGGATTAGGCTGCACACCTTCCTCAGACATAAGAGATAGATTTATTCAAGGATTAGTTGATAATGGGGTTATTACACAAACCACCGGTGTCGGTGTTCAAACTGTTCAGTATAATCCGAATGCAGGTTTGGGTGATTCTGCAATGCTTTCATACTCCTTGAAAACAATAAAATTTAGTGAGTTTATGAATGATTATCTTGGAGATATAAACTTTAATTTTGATGCTTTAACAATGGATGCAGGTGGTTCTTACTTGCATATGTACAATTTAGATACAGGTTTGACTGATGCAGACCGAAATCTCAGTTTAAAACAAATTCTTGAAGGAAACTATGCACTATATGGTTTAACATGGCCTCACGGTGATATAGAGCCTGAATATACAATTGCGGTGGATAAAGTCGGAACAAGTAACTTCTGGAATGTATTATATGATTCCTTGAGTGAGGCAGTTGATCCTAATGATGCATATGTTCAGGCAGCGTTAGCTTATGCGCAGCAGCAGACTTTAGAAAAAGTAGTATCTCTGGGTTCAAATGACTTTTCTAATGCTGCACTTTATACGACATCTGAAAGCAGACGTGAAGAAAGAGTTGAAGCAGAAGCAAAAACTAATGCAGGTACGTATGTTGGTTATGTTGCAATAAAAAATACAAGATCGGCTGATAGATTTAAAGATGGCTATGCCATAAACCTTTCTGCAATGGCTAATGCATTCTATACATATTTTGCGATGTATATGGAAGGATTGGCAAGTACAAATATGAAAGTTGATAACAAGATAGCAAATTCAAGATTTGTATCGTCAAACGATCATGCCTCGAACTTTACATTGAATGTCATTCAAGACGTAGATACAAGCGGTAATAATCTGTTAATTGCAAACTTCTATGATACATTGTTTAACCAAATAGCAACAAATGGCTGGGTTACAAATGAAAATATACGTGATAATGAATACTTAGCAACAATGCTCCAAAACGGGACAATGTTTATGTCAACATTAGCTGATGACGACTATTATTATCAGTCAAATTACGCAACTTATAAATATATTAAAGAAGTAACAGATGAAGAATATATTGCCCAAGCTGAGGCAAAATACTTAAGAGAAAAAGAAAAAATTCAAAGTAAAGAAAATGTTCTTGATATGAAAATGAAAAATCTTGATACGGAAATAACAGCCTTATCGACAGAATACGATACGGTTAAAAGTGTTATAAGCAATACCGTAAAATCTTCATTTACAAGATATGAAGCTTAATCTTTGCCTTTAATAATCTCTTGCATAATACCGCAATTTATTTTAAAATTGTCGTATAACTTGTATGAAAATTTTTATAAGGAGAGATTATGGCACAACAATTTAATCCGCAAAATATTAAAAAAAGAACATCTGTTTTAGTATTTTTGAAAGGCTCAACTGCGCCGTTGGTACTATATGTGGAAGATCCGCAAGAATTGTATAATGAACTCTTGCAATTGGTAAAAACTTCATCAAATGCGTTGGTTGAAAAAGAAACACAAGGCCCTATAAAAAAGGTTTGTTTTGTGGCAAATCAGGTTGCAGCAGTTGCAATGCAAGAAGAACAATATATGTAAAATAAGGAAACTTAATGAAAAACGTTGTTTCTATTGATGATATAGAAAATGCAGAGCATAAAACTATTCACTATAAATTTAACCAAAAAATAGAGGGGATAGATTCTGTTACACCAATTTCGGCAAATCTAGTAATAAAATCTCTTGGGGATTTTATTCAGGTTTGTGGAAATGTTAAGGGAATTTTAAATTTAGAATGTGATTTATGCTTGAAAAATTTTGAATATAATCTTGATTTTAATCTTGATGAAACATTCGCAAAACACACTCTATTAGATGAATACGGGAAAGAAACAGAATTGAAGGAAGGTCAGTTTATTATTGACTTGAACGGGCAAAATGAAATTGATATTTATGACTTATTGTATCAATCTGTAATATTAAATTTACCAAATAGAAAAGTTTGTGGTATAAATTGTAATGGAGATACTTTTTTGCAAGAAGAAGAAATCTCAGATTCAAGAATGGATGTATTTAAAAACATTCAAATACAACCGAAAAGTAAATAGTAGTTAAATAAAAAGGAAATGGAAAAATGGCAGTACCAAAGAAAAGAACAGGTCATTCCGCTCAAGGACACAGAAGAAGCAATTGGAAGGCAACAAAGCCGGAAACGACAAAATGCCCAAATTGTGGCGCAACAGTATTAGCACATACTGTATGTACAGCATGTGGAACTTATAAAGGAAAACCTGTAAGTCTTAAAGATCGTAAAGAAGCTGTTGTAAAAGAAACAAAAAAAGCAGCTAAGAAATCAACAAAACAGGCTGAAGTTACTGAAGAAGTAAAAACTGAAGAAGTTAAAGTTGAAGAAGCAAAAACAGAAGAAGTAAAAGAAAATACAACAAAAAAAACTCCTTCAAAAACAACTAAAAAAACTACCAAAAAAGAAGAAGTTGCAACAAAAACAAAAACAAAAAAGACTGTTGAGGAAGGGTAAAGTCGGTGAGTCTAAAAGTTGATAAGGTGATAAACTCCTTATCAAGGGTTTTGAACATTATCAACTTAATGACTTTGGGGCTTGCAAAGGGAGAGTGTAATGACAAGAATAGCAGTAGATGCAATGGGTGGTGATCACGCTCCGCACGAGATAGTAGCGGGAGCTGTGTGGGCTGCGAAAGAGTACGGTGTAGCAATAGAGTTGGTCGGTAAACAAGATCGAATCGAACAAGAATTGGACAAAATTGCTCACGAAGGGTTTATGACTGACCTTGGAAAAGGCGGGCCCAGCAGATACAGAATGAGAATTGACACAAGCAAATTGGATATAAAAATTACCCATGCATCTGAAGTTATTGAAATGGGTGAGGCTCCCGGTCAGGCTATTCGTAAAAAGAAAAAATCTTCAATTGTTTTGGCGGTTGATGCAGTGGCTCAGGGTAGTTCCGATGCGGTCGTTGCTGCAGGTTCAACAGGTGCGGCCATGGCATCAAGCTTGTTTGGTTTAGGCAGGTTGCCGGGGATTGACAGACCTGCTATTGCGGTTACTCTTCCAACGATAAAAAAACCTATAGTTGTTATAGATGCAGGTGCTAATAGTAATTGCACTCCTGAAATGCTTATGCAATTCGCAGTTATGGGTATGACTTTTTCTAAAAACGTTTTAGGTGTTGAACATCCTAGAGTCGGGATATTGAATATTGGCGAAGAAGCCGGAAAAGGTAATGAATTAGCGCAAACCGCATACAGAATATTGGAAGAACATCAGGATAAAATCAATTTCGTCGGAAATATCGAAGGTAAAGAGTTATTTTTGAGTGTTTGTGATGTTGTTGTTTGTGACGGATTTGTAGGCAATGTTGCATTGAAGGTGACAGAGGGTGCTTCTTCAATGTTATTTAGGATGTTGAAAAATGAATTTAAAGCAGATATTGCCGGTAAGCTTATAGGTTTGCTTGCAAAACCGTTTATGAAAAGAATATATACAAAGATTAATTATGAAGAATTTGGCGGAGCACTTTTGCTCGGTGTAAAAGGCATAACAGTTATTTCGCACGGTAGAAGTAAAGCTTATGCTATTAAAAATGCCGTAAGAGTTGCAAAAGAAGCCGTTGAATCCGGAGTAAACGAAAAAATTGCACATTTCCATGAGGATTAGAGATGACAGATAAGTTAATTCCGTTACGTATTGCAGGTATAGGATACTGCGTTCCGGAAACAGTAATAACAAATGATGATTTAACAAAATTATATGACACTTCTGACGAGTGGATATATTCTCGTACCGGTATTAAACAGAGGAGGATAGTTTCCGGAAATCAAGATGCAATTGATTTGGGGTACGAAGCTGCAAAAAATGCCGTAGAGAAATCGGGAATTGATTTAGAAGAAATTGATATGATTATTGCGGCATCGGCGGCACCTATTGAGGTCTATTCAATGGGGTGTCAAATTCATAAACGTCTTGGTATAAAACGTCAAATTCCGGCATTTGATATTTCTGCTGCTTGTACCGGATTGATATACGGTTTGAATATAGCAAAAGGTTTTATCTCTTCCGGAATGTATCGTAATATATTAATTGTTGCAACTGATAACAATTCAAAGCTTTTGGATTGGACGGACAGAGGAACTTCTATATTATTTGGCGACGGTGCAGGTGCTATGGTTGTTACACGTGCAGAAGACGGTATTGATGATATTATAAAGATTGATATTAAATCTGACGGTAATTTTGATCATTTGATTAGTCTGCGATTTGAAGGAAAGAATTGTCCTCTTGTAGAACCAAACGATGGTCATTCAAGTCTTATAAGAATGAATGGCAGAGGGGTATATTCTTTTGTAGCAAAGATTTTACCAAAATATGTAGAAGATTTAATAAGAAGTGCAAACCTTACATCTGATGAAATAGATTATATGGTTCCTCATCAGGCAAATATAAGAATTATTCAAGCAGTACAAGAGCGATTAGGCTTAGCTCCGGAGAAGGTTATTACTAATATTGACAGATATGGAAACACCTCTGCAGCATCTATTCCTATAGCTATTGTTGAAGGAGTCAAAACCGGTACAATGAAGCTTAATTCAACAGCTTTGTTATGTGGTTTTGGTGCCGGCATGACTTGGGGTGCTGCGATTGTTAGACTTCGTGATGGTATTTGCTAATTTGATTGGCAAATTTATGTGAGAATTGATTTAAGGATACGTTATGAGTAAAGGAAAAAAAATAGCATTCATTTTTCCCGGTCAAGGTGCTCAGACAATTGGCATGGGAAAGGATTTATATGATAATTATGAAAATGCAAAATTAGTTTATGACACAGCTGATAAAGTGTTAGGTAAAAGTGTTTCAAGTCTTTGTTTTGAAGGGCCTGAGGACGATTTAAAACAAACCGTCAATACCCAACCCTGTATAGTGACAACGTCAATTGCTGCTTTAGAAGCTTTAAAAAGTGAATTGGGTATTGCTCCTGATTATGTAGCAGGACACAGTTTAGGTGAATACTGTGCTATGTATGCGGCAGACGTAATGAATTTGGAAACAACATTGAAAGCTATCCAAAAACGTGCTGATTTGATGGGAAAAACAAAAGGCGGAGCAATGGCAGCTATTTTGAATGCAACAGAAGATGTTTTAAAAGCAGGCTTGGCTGAAGGTTTAAAAGTCGGATATGTTGACGTTGCAAACTATAATTCACCGGTGCAAGTGGTTATTACAGGTGACGAAAATGCAGTAAAAGCTGCAGGAGATTATATCTTGGCAAATGGAGCAAGAAGGGTTGTTCCTCTTGCTGTTTCAGGAGCATTTCATTCAAAATATATGGAAAAAGCAGGAGAAGAATTTACCAAATATGTTGAGGATTTTGAAATTAACAATGCGGCAATTCCTGTTATAACAAATGTAGATGCGGAAGAAACAACATTAGCAGAAGATTTTAGAGCAAAAATGCCTCGCCAGATTTATTCGTCTGTTCATTGGACTCAAACTATTCAAAATATGGTGAATAATGGGGTAGAAATTTTTGTGGAAATCGGACCCGGTAAAGTTCTTGCAGGTTTGAACAAAAAAATTGCACCGGAAGCAAAAGTGTTCAACGTATTTGATAAAGAAAGTTTAGAAAATACAATATCCTTATTGAAGGATGAATTGGCATTAATATAGGCGTAATAGTGCATTAACTTTAAGAAGGAATTTAATATGTCTGAATTTCGCTGGAAACAGAGATTTGAAAAGTTTAGATATATGTTTAAAATACTATAAGTTCTTTAATTGATAGAAAGGAAAAATTAGATGAAGAAAATATTAGTTTTGGTTGTATTTGTTGTATTTGTTATTTTAAATTGCACTATAATTGCGTTTAGTGCAACCCGCAAACAATCAAACAATCAAATAACTTGGTATAACTATTCACATTTTCCCGTTGTTATTGATAACCTTAATAATTTTGAGAAAGTTGAACGATTATACCTTCCGACTAACCCGTACAGTGATTATTATTATAAAGTATATAAAAATGGTAAATGGGGGCTTGTATATAAAAGCAGTGCAATTGAATGGAAACAAATACCCGAAAAATTCTATCAATTTACAGAATTAAAATATGATGATATTCAAATGATGACAGATATGGGTGAATTGTTTCTGGTTTCACAAAACAATAAGTACGGTTTTATTAAACAAGAATATGAAGATGGTCAAATTAAAATATATTACAGTGAAGTAATGTACGATGACGTAACAGGATTATCCAGAGAAAACTATGGAAAAATATTGCTAAATGGGAAATATGCTATTTATAATTACAGATTAGACACACTATCAGAATTCAAATATGACAATGTAGAGTTTTTATTTGGGCAAACGTGCGCAGTAATAATGAATTCAAAAAAAGGGCTATTTGATGCATACAAAAATAAAGAGTATTCAAATATAATATATGATGATTTTAGGGCGGTCAACGCAAGAACAGGTGATTTCGTCACCGGTGCTAAGAAAGCGACTATAGAAGGTAAAATAAATGGAATATGGAAGAAAATAAGGGACTCATATTAGTGACAATATCTGTATGCAATAATTTTTAAATCCACTATTATTCGGCCCAAAATCTAAAAGTCATAAGGTGCATGATAACGTCACCGTTGATTATATAAATATTTGTTAAATAAAACTAACAGGGAAGCAGTTTATGGTATAATTTCACTATTGAAAAGTTAATACAGATACAAAATATAATTTACAATATAAGAGGTTACAAAGTTAAGTAGGTTGGATTTACTAATTCGACATAAATAAGGAGAAAATATAATGACAGAAAGAAAAATAGCTTTAATTACAGGTGGTTCAAGAGGCATAGGTTTTAGTTGTGCAAAAGAACTTGCCCAAAACGGATGTGATATTATTATCAATGATATTTGTGATGCTGCGGTTGCACAACCTGCTATTGATGAAATAAAGGCCTTGGGCGTAAATGCGTGGTTTTATCAATTTGATGTTTCAAATGACGAACAAGTTCAAGCTGCTGTTGAAAAAATGATTGCAGAGCATGGCCACATCGATATTTTATTGAATAATGCCGGCATTACCAAAGATGGCTTGTTCCTGAGGATGGATGCTGAACAGTGGGAAAGAGTTATCAAGATTAACCTCGGTTCTGCGTATTATGTAACCCATGCCGTAATCAAATACATGATGAAGGCTCGTCAGGGTTCAATTATTAATATGTCATCAATTGTAGGCGTACACGGTAATGCAGGTCAGGCAAATTATTCTGCATCAAAAGCAGGTTTAATCGGTTTAACCAAGACATTAGCAAAAGAATTCGGTTCAAGAAATATTAGAGTTAATGCTGTATGTCCGGGATTTATTCAAACTGCAATGACTGCAAATCTCGGCAATATTGAAGAATATGCTAATGCAATTCCTATGAAAAGATTTGGTACTCCTGAAGATATAGCAAAGGTTGTTAAATTCTTGGCACTCGATACAGATTATGTAACAGGTCAAGCAATCGAAGTTGCAGGCGGCTTGATGCTATAGGTCTTAAAATAATATATATCTAAAAAGGGAGACTATATTCGAGTCTCCCTTTTTATTATTTGTTTAAGTTATTCAAGAAATTATTTACATTATTAAAATGTATTTTTCGTCCAATAATGTCATTAACCTGATAATTTATATATCTTGCGATTTCATCTTGCATTGACGGATTATATTTGTATTTTAAAAAATTGGAATTTATTTGGGGAAGTGGAGGCAGAGTTTTGTTTTCATGGAATTCAAATCTATCCAACTCATAAATAGGAGAACCTTTTTTGTCCTTCTTAATTTCTTTGAAAACGGCTTTTAGCATAATTTCATTATTGTCTTTCGTTCGCAATAATACATTGGGATTTTTAACATATTCAAGCACGTTGCCTCGAATAATTTTAGAAAGATGTTTTACATATTCGGTAGTGGTAGTTCCCTTATATAATCTTGCATCTGCTTTTGCAAGGCCAAGATTTTTCATACCCTTTAAGTTTTCTACAATCGGAACATCTACACCGGTGACTATATACCCCAATTTGCTATTATGGTACATTGAGCGTACTGTCGGAAATCTTTTGTAATCATAGTCAATTTCTTTCAATTTCTCGACTAAATCCTTATGAATATCATTCCCCGGTTTTGTTTTTTGCACTTTTCTTTCTTTACCCAAAACTTTTCTGAGACTCGAAATATAATCTTCATTTAGCCAGCCTACGATTTTTGAATTCAACAATTTGTATAATTGTTTATTTGAGTAAGGATTAACAAATATATCTCCCGCGCCTGAGGGATTATTTATGCATATGCTTACCCTGAAAGAGTGCCCAAAATCTGGGTTGTAAGTATTACTATTTATGGCATTAACTTTCATAAGAAAACCTCAAAAACTTATAAACACTAACACGATAATTATAAGTAAAAACAAGAAAAAATTTGCTTAATTCTTCCCAATAGTTAAGTTTGTTTACAAAAGATTGTATAAATTGTAAATTTCTTGCAAAAAAATATTGGGCGGGGTATAATGTACCCAGTAAATTATTTGTAAAACACATAATTATAAAAAAGAGGAAAAGAAGATGAGTACATTAGAAAAAGTAAAAAAAGTTGTAGTAGATCAATTAAGCGTAGATGAAGCATTAGTTACTCCTGAAGCTAGCTTTACAGCTGATTTAGGGGCTGATTCATTGGATACAGTTGAATTAGTTATGGCATTTGAAGAAGAATTCGGTTGCGAAATTCCTGATGAAGATGCTGAAAAAATTCAAACAGTTCAAGACGCTGTAAATTATATCGATTCTCACAAGTAATAAATCTTATTTGAGATAATCGAAAAGATGTATTACGAGGGGAGAATTTAAACTATAAATTTTCCCCTTGTGCATTATCATTAGAGGGATATAAAGGTAAAAAAATGACTAAAAGAAGAGTAGTGATTACCGGGCTTGGTGCCGTTACACCTTATGGTGTTGGTGTTGATAAATTTTGGCAAAGTCTTATCGAAGGTAAAAGCGGAGTTTCACTTATTGAAAATATGGATACTGAACTGCATACTGTAAAGATTGCAGCAGAAATCAAAAATAAAGATTTTGACCCCGAGCAGTATTTAGAGCCAAAGGAAGCAAAAAGGATGGATAGGTTCACTCAGTTTGCAATGGTGGCGGCTGATGAAGCAATTGCAGACTCGGGCATTGATGAAGCAAATATTGATCCGTATAGAATTGGCGTAATTGTTAGTTCCGCAGCAGGTGGTTTTAAAACATTTGAAAAAAATCATATAGTTATGATTGAAAGGGGCCCGACGAAGGCTTCACCGTTTACTGTTCCTATGCTGATAGTTGATATGGCATCAGGACGTATATCTATGAAACACGGTTACAAAGGTGTTAATAAAGTTGTGGTTTCAGCTTGTGCAACAGGTTCACACTCCATAGGGGATGCTTTCAGAAGTATTCAATACGGTGATGCTGACGTTATGGTAGCTGGCGGTTGTGAAGCTACTATTACAACGCTTGGTGTAGGTGCATTTACGGCAGCAAGGGCATTATCAAAAAGAAATGATGAACCGGAAAAAGCATCACGTCCTT
Source organism: Isotricha sp. YL-2021a (assembly GCA_023806865.1). Taxonomy (NCBI): domain Eukaryota; phylum Ciliophora; class Litostomatea; order Vestibuliferida; family Isotrichidae; genus Isotricha; species Isotricha sp. YL-2021a. The sequence continues at coordinate 9,800 of JAJJLH010002034.1, forward strand.
ATGATAAAGACAGAGACGGTTTTATAATGGGTGAAGGTGCAGGGGTTCTTATTCTTGAGGAATATGAACATGCAAAAGCTCGTGGTGCAAAGATTTATGCGGAGATTGTTGGCTACGGACAAACAGCTGATGCATATGACATGGTTGCTCCTGATCCTGAAGGTAAAGGCGCCTATATGTCTATGAAAATTGCCCTAAAAGATGCAGGCATGCAGCCGGAAGATGTTGATTACATCAATCCTCACGGAACAAGTACAGGATTGGGTGATATTGCGGAATCTCAGGCAATTGCAAAGATTTTTGGCGACAAAGAAAAAAATCCAAATTTACTTGTAAGTTCAACAAAGAGTATGCACGGGCATATGCTGGGTGCAACAGGTGCTGTTGAAAGTATTGTTTGTATAAAAACTATTACTGACGGCATTGTTCCTCCGACCATTAATCTTGATAATCAGGATGAACATGTTGCAAACCTGGATTATGTTCCGCATAAAGCACGTCAAAAGAAAGTCCATGCGGCACTTTCAAACTCTTTCGGGTTTGGCGGGCACAATGCATCTTTATTGTTTAAAGAAGTTGAGTAAACTTGTTAAAGTTATAGAGCGGCAGTTCAATTATTTGAACTGCCGCTTTATTCTTTGTATCGTTGTGCTATTTTTTCCAAAGTTAAAACGTAATTTAAATTGTACTTTTTAAAAATGCTTTCTTTATAATTGTTTAGGATATTTATGTGAACTTCTAATGCAGTTAAGAAATCCTTTAATTTAAAATTATTTTTATTTCGTTCGTTTAATACTTTTGTAACTTCTATAACTTGGTCTATGTATATTGCAAATTGTTCAAAATCTTCTTTTTTTATAGTTACATTTTTCTTTTTATAAGTCATATTATTCCTTAATGTTGCACGAGTGTAATGAATTATTTAAATTATAGCCCTAATATTACATATATGCAACAAGCGGACAGAGAAAATTTAATTAAATTGGGAAAACGAGTTAAATATCTGCGAGAACAGACTAAGGAATCATTAAATAGTTTTGTTCTTAATCGTGGCGGTTTAACTACTGCAACATGGAGTCGTATAGAAAATGGCAGATTTGATATAAAATTTAGCACTTTAATTAAAGTTGCAGCATTGCTGAATATTACAGTTAATGAATTACTAAAAGATATCCCAATTAACTATTACGTAAATGATGATTAATTTACAAATTTTCCAATAATGCTGATTTCATTTTATTAAAATCAGGAGTTCTGCCGAACCAGATTTTTTGGGCTTCAACTGCCTGATGAACAAGCATATCTACTCCGTTAATTGTTGCGTGATTATGTTTTTCGGCAAGTCTTAAGAGAACTGTTTTAACGGGGTTATAGATTACATCATAGACAACGGCATGTTCAGGCAAAGTTTCAAGAACATTTTCTTCGATAGGTGTTAAATCTGCCGAGCGCCCCTGCATACCGATGGGAGTTGTGTTCACTAAGATATCATATTTAGCCATGTCTTTTATCCTGTCAATTTGGAGTGCTTCAAATGTGATATTAGGATATTTCCGTCTTAAATATGCCATATAATCTATGCAGTTTGCGATATTTCTTGTGTATATGTCAATATTTTTAATACCTTTATCTGACAATCCAAGGACTGCGGCACGGCTTGCGCCGCCAGTGCCGAGTATTGCTGCGGTTTTGCCGTCCAAATCCATTTGGTTTGGTATTGCAGCTTTAAAACCGAGAACATCGGTATTATATCCTGCAAAACTTCTGTCAGGATTAATTTTTATTGTATTAATTGCTCCCGTAATATCTGCATATTTATCAATATTGTCAACAAAAAGAGCCATAGGAACTTTGTGGGGGATTGTTATATTAAATCCAGAATAGTTTTCTCTTTTGAAAAATTTAATTCTGTCGATAAGTTCTTCCGGAGGAGTTTCCAAAATCTTATACTCAGCATCAATTCCAAGTGATTCAAATCCTGCTTTATGTATAACTGCGGACATTGAGTGTCCGAGAGGATAACCTATAAGTCCGAACTTTTCCATTTTTCGCTCCTTTTTTATAATTTTAGCAAAGAATTAGAGGTTCGTTATCCTGTAATTATAGTATTAATCAGAAATTTTTGACGAAAATTCTGCAACAATACGAGCTATATCACAGCCGCCGATTGAAGCTTCAAGAATCAGGTTTGACTGTATAAACATTGTTTCGGAAAATTCCATATTATCAATATCAACAATTTCAAATTCGACAAAATCAGAGCCGACATATTTAAGTTTACCGTATTCTCCTCCGGTAGCCCAACGGATAAACATAAACTGCCCTTCATATTCCTTTAGTTTTTCTGTTAATTTCATAATAACCTCGCCCTAATTATATTGTAATGGTTTTGTGGAGTATGTCAAATAAAACTAGTCAATCTTCGATATAACAAAGTCTAAAGCACCTTGCTGTGCTTCAAATACGGTTTTACAATCGTTACATGCCTTTTTGTAAAATTCATTATCTGATAGTAATTTTTCCTGGTATTGTTCAAATTCCTCAGGAGTATTGACTATTTGCCCTGCATTTGTTTTGTTTAAAATTCCATAGATGTCTTTGAAATTATGGATTGAAGGTCCTGTAATGGTTGGTTTGTCATAGACAGAGGCCTCAAGAGGATTGTGTCCTCCTGTTTTATTAAAGCTTCCTCCAATAAATGCGAAATGACATATTGAATACATTTTGCCCAATTCTCCCAACGTATCCAGTATAACGATATCATAATCTGTAAACTTGTCATCTTTAGAGCGCAAACCGTATTCAAGCCCCAAATCTTTCATAAGGTTTTCAATTTCAGGCATACGTTTCGGGTGGCGCGGGGCAAGAAGAAGTTTTATATCGCTGTATTTTTCTTTTAAGTTTTTGAAGGACTTTAAAACGATTTCATCTTCGCCGGAGTGGGTACTTCCTGCAATAATGACACGAAAACCATTTTGTCCGATTTCAATATCGGAGTCTTTTTTCTTCACATCAAATTTTAAGTTCCCCATAACCTCAACTTTATTTTCATCAGCTCCGACCGCAATATATTTTTCTTTATCTTCTTCACTTTGGGTATAAATTGCGGTAAAATTTTCAAAAACTTTTTTAAAGAAAAATTTAACTTTCAAATAAGAATTAAAAGTCGAATCAGAAATTCTTCCGTTAATAATTGCTATGGGAATATTTCTTTTATGACAAGCGTACGCAAAATAGGGCCAAATCTCTGTTTCTGCAATGAAAGCTGTTTTAGGATTTAATCTGTTTAGAAATCCGTTTACGCAAAACGGGATGTCAAACGGGAAATACGTTATAAAATCTGCAATGTCCTTATATTTTTTGTGAGCAATTTCTTGTCCCGTTTTTGTTCCGGTTGTAACAACGAGTTTTTTATTTGGAAAAGTTTCCTTAATTTTTCTTGCGAGATTTTCTAAAGCGATGACTTCTCCGACAGAGACACCATGGAGCATAATAATATCATCATCTTTATTAAAAGGGGATTTAATGAATCCGAATTTTTCTCTCAAGCCGGCGTTTGGTTTACCTATACACTTACGAAATGCAAATATAAACGGCATTGATATTATAAAAACTATTGTAGAAAGAATTCCGTATATGAACATAACAATATTATTATAGTATAAAAATACATAATTGTTGGTATGTCTATTTCTTTTTCTTTTGTTGCTATGCAAAGAGAAAGAAATAGACTACTGATAATATTTACTATGTAAAAGTACGCAAATATTTGTGGACTTTTTAGAATTAATCATTATAGAAATAGCAGGTAGTAGTAAAAATCAGCATTTTCTTATACTGCAAATGTATGATTTTTTCTTATATAGCAATCCAAAATTGCAAAAAACAGTTAGAATAATATTAGGGAGGTATAATTATGACAAGTTTTTATCCGAGTTACAATTTACCGGCAAGAATTCAACACACAAAGCTTGCACCGGAATTTGGCGGAATACCTTCTGCACGTATGGACAGAATAGAAACGCCGTCAACAGGTGATTTCAAGACGGTTTTTTCGGGACTTATTGAAAACTTTAACAAAGAATTAAATGCTCCCGATGACTTATTAAAAGATGTTATGTCAGGTAATAAAAATGTTGATGTACACGACGTTATGATTGCAATGTCAAAATCCGAAATTAGTGTTAATGTTGCAACAACGGCGGTAGGTAAAGTTATTCAGGCATATGACAGGATTATGCAAATTCAAGTATAAAATAAATAAAATTTAACAGACGGGGATGAGATGGAACAACTAAAAAAATTAACGGAAAATAAAGTTATATTATACAGTATTATTGGTGTAGTTATTCTAATATTTGCAATTATGCTGTTAGTCGGTATAACTGCCGGTAAAGGCGGCGGCGCAGGAGATGCTATTGAACAACCGATTAAAACCGATGTTGATTTACTAACCACAGACAACATAGGCAAAGCCATTGAAATACAAGCACTTTTGGCTCGTTCAGGTATCGCTGTTTCACGTTCACTTGATGGTACAAAATCAAGACTGTACCTAAAAGGCGGAGACTGTATTACCGGTGCAAAGAAATGTACAACAACTCAAAGAGATCAAGCTCTAATATTAATTGTTCAGAGCGGATTAGTTGACCAGAATGTCGGCTTGGAAATTTTTGATAAGGGCGATTTTACATCTACCAAAGAAGACAAAAAAATCCGTTTAACTCGTGCTGTAAATGGCGAATTGGCAAGATTAATAAGAAAAATTAAACCTATTGAAAACGCTTCGGTCTTTATTTCAATTCCGGAAGATACAATGTTTACTGCTAATAAAAAACCTATAACAGCTACCGTTCAGGTAGTTATTCCGGCCGGAGATAAGCTGGAACCGTTGAAGGTTAAGGCAATTTCAAATCTTTTATTGGGAAGTGTTGCAGGCCTTGAAGCGGAAAACATTTCAATAACAGATACAAACGGTAATGTTTATCACAGTATTATGAATGCATCAGATGAGATGCTCGCAAGACTTGAAGAAAATGATAAATATATGCAGCAAAAAGTTATGCTGCAATTGGACAGACTTGTCGGGAAAGGTAATTATGTTGCAACTGTTAGTACGTTTTTAAGACAAGCTCCCGCTGAAAAATACAGCACATTATATGATCCGAACAGCAAAACAGCAATGAATGAACAATCTTTTGTTGAAGGCCTTGGGGATCAAACACAAGATAATAATTCCGCAACAAATGCGGTTAGTGTATATCTTCCGAATGGTTTAGGCAATGCAAGCGGAAATTCCAGTCAAAACAGAAGTTATTCTCGTCAGGCGACAGAAACGCAATATGGCGTTAGCAAAACCCAATTGAATGAATATTTAAGACCGGGAATTATAGAAGAAGTTTCTGTTGCGGTTACGCTCGAACGTTCTGCAATTCCGCCTGAAACTACATTGGAAGAATTAAAGCATTTGGTAGCAAGTGCTGCAGGTCCAAAAGTTAGAGCTGAAAATGTATCAGTGGCATTTTCTGATACTGTTGATCCATACCTTGCTTCCGGCAGAAATGCAAATTTACCGAAACCTGATGAAAGCGGAAATCCATGGTGGCTTGCACTTTTGTTGAGTGCAATAGGTTTGATTATTGTATTTAAAGCAGTATCTAACAGGGTACGCCAGATTCAGGAAGAAAATGCAATTGAAGTTGAACGCTTGAGACAGAAAGAAGCAGAGCAGGATAGAGAGCTCAGTGATGTTAATATGAAAGCTGCACAATTAGCTGACAGGCAATCAGAATTAGCTCAAGGCTTATTGGAACAACAGCAAAGAGAGTACCTCGGCAATAAGAGTGAACAAGAGTTGCTGGGTGCATTGGAAAGCTTATCATCTAATCTTTCTCAACAAGACGGTGAAATCGCAGGCGATAGAATCAAGAGTTGGATTGAAAGCAGCAATGGCTAAGTAAAATTTTAAAGGGGACAAAAGTTAAATGACAATTAAAGGATTTGATTATAAAGCATTTGCGCAAGATTTGGCACAACAGGCAGTTGAGCTTGTGCCAAAGGATTTTAAACAAGAAGAAAAAGATTATGTAACCAATACGTTGCTGAATTTTTCCGCGATGGCGGGCGAGGCCCTTTATCAAGATCAAGACAATCTTGGTTTTAGTGTAGAACAGGCCAGTATGATAACGCAAATAATTGCGGAATGGTCTTTTCACAAATCTGTTGATCTTATTCGTTCAGGAATTCCTCAGCAGTATTGGGATTCTATTATGCAAAAGATTGCATTTACAATTTTTGAAATTGCAAAGCAAACCTTTAAACAACAGGAAATCCCGCAGGATCAAATTCTTCAATTAATAGAACACCATGTAAGAAAAGTTTATCTCGATAGTATTGCCGAATTAAAAGAAAAAGGCATTATTGACGAAGGTTTGATGGAAAAAGCCTCTGCACAATCAAATATTGATACTGTAATGCAGCAGATGGAAAATAGTGAAGAAGTTAAGGCTGCACAAGAAGCGCAAGCTCAAAATCAAGTTCAACCTGTAAATAATACTCAACCGGTGGCAAATACAGATGAACAAAAGGCAAATGTTCCGGCAGTGCAAGGTCAAGCCGCAGTCGCTGCTCCTTCAGCAAGTGGTCATTACGAACCGCCAAAATTACTTAAACTTGTTACTATTGCTATGTTGTTGAAGCGTATGGAAGATGAGGAGCAAGTGCAAGAAATTTTGGAATGTTTTGAACAAGAAGATGCCGGAACGGTCATACGTTATATGTTTACTGACAATGTTGAAAAAGAAGTTGAACCCGGAGCTACTGTCAAAATGTTAGATGAAATTGCAAAACGCCTTCCGGAAGCAATAGAAGTTAACAAAAAACAAGTTATTGAACGGCTTCAAAAAGTTGTTAAAGCATATGGTAAAAAGCGTATGGAAAGAAAATTGCAGTACGAAAGACACAAAATAAGACAGCTTGTGTTTAATGCAGTTGACGGTGAGTATTATAATGTTTCTCCAAAAATTGCTAACATTATTGCCACGCACCTCGAAAGTATTGTATAATATTATTAAATTATGATCATAAAAAAGAAAAGATTAAATAAGCTTACTGGATTAGGGGATATGGCAGCGGAGCAGAGGGATAGTTCCGGTGCGCAGTATTATGATGAGGAACAAACGTATGAAGAAGAATACCCGCAGGAGCAGGAAGCTACTGAAGAAAATTCATCTGAAGATAACTATGTTCCCGCTCAAAGCAGTAACCCTAATGTAGCTGAAGTCCCCAAAAAAGACAGCGAAATAAATCTTTTTGATGTGGATAATATTGATTTTAGTCAAAGACAAGAACGTAGACGCGGGGATAGACGCAGAGGCTTTCGCAGAGTTGATGACAGAAATCTCGTGTCCAGAGCAAGAGAAGAAGCGGATGCTATAAGAGAATCTGCACTTAAAGAGGGTTATCAGGCAGGGCTCGATCAAGCTCTTGCCGATGTAAGCGATTTTAAAGATTCTCTTGAGCAATTTATGAATTCAAAACAGGAAGTTTTTGAATTTATTGCGCCGGATATTCTTGAAATAAGTGTTGATATTGCAAAAAAAATTATTAAAAAAGAAATAGAGCAAGATCCTCAAGTACTTTTTAATACGATAGTCGACGTATTAAAAACATTGCCAAAGGAAGAATCAAAAATTACTTTGCGTGTAAATCCTGCTGAAGTTAATACAGTTAAACAATCAGTTCCGGAACTTTTAAATATAGCAGGTTTGGATGCAAAAATAGTGGTTCTTTCCGATGAGGAAATAAGTGAAGGCGGATGTCTGGTAGCAACAACAAACGGTATTGTTGATGCAACGATAGAAACCAGAATAGAAGTAGTTAGTAAGGCGTTGAAGGAATTGTAATGGCACAAGGCGGCGGCGGAGATGGCGTTAAATCCTTAAGTGAATTGTTCTTGGCAGTGTTTGTCTTGACACTGTTATTGATTTTGCTTGTTGAAATGCCTACTTGGGTAATCAATTTTTCAATTTGTTTGAACATTACGCTTGGTATTGTACTTTTGATGTTTGGGTTATATGTTCAAAAACCTTTGGAATTATCTTCCTTCCCATCAATTATTCTTTTGGGCACAATGTTTAGACTTGTTCTTTCAATTGCATCTACAAGGTTAATTCTGGCAAGAGGTGAAGCCGGGGAAGTAATTCAAGCATTTGGAACTTTTGTTACAGGTGGTAACATGGTCGTCGGCGGTGTAATCTTCCTTATCATAACGGTTGTACAGTTTATGGTTATTACAAAAGGTGCTGAACGTATTGCGGAAGTTTCTGCCCGTTTTGCCTTAGATGCCATGCCGGGCAAACAGATGACAATTGATGCCAATTTCAATGCCGGATTAATTTCTCCGGAAGAAGCAACAAAACAGAGAGAAGATTTATCCCGAGAATCAAATTTATTTGGTAGTATGGATGGTGCGATGAAATTTGTAAAAGGTGATACTATTGCAGGTATTATTATCGTGCTTATCAATATTATAGGCGGTTTATGCGTAGGATGTTTAATGAATCAGATGCAATTAGAGGACGCTGTTTCCAAGTATACGGTATTAACAATAGGTGACGGTTTGGCTTCTCAAGTGCCGTCATTGTTAATGTCAATTGCAGCAGGTATCTTTATGACACGTTCGTCTGCGCAAAGTACATCTCTTGGTGCGGATGTTTCAGGGCAAATTATGACAAAACCTTATGCTTTGTTTTTTGCTGCAGGCTTCTTGATGCTGCTTGCATCGACAAGTCATTGGACCGGTTTACCTTGGTTTCCGTTTACACTTTTTGCTGTAGCTTTGGCAATTGCCGGATTCTCAGTATTAATTAATGCAGACGTTCAATCTCAATTGGGGCAATTAGAAAGCGTTCGTCAGAATATGCAAGATCTTGTTAACCCGAACAGAATGTATGAACGTTTGGGTGTTGATGTATTAAGTTTGCAGGTCGGCTCTAATTTGCTTGTAATTGCCGACCCTGATCAGGAAGGTCAATTGCTTGCAAAAATTGCAGCTTTACGTCAAAGAGTTACTGACGAACTTGGTTACATTTTGCCAAATATAAGAATTATGGATTCATCTGCTTTGGATGCGAACGAATACTTACTTGCAATTCGTGGTAATACTGTTGCAACCGGATATGTATATCCGGGACGTGTGATGGTAATTGCAGATCAGTGGGATGCCGTTAAACAGGAAGTACCTGAAGATGCAATTATAGGTATTGATCCTACGTATCAGACTCAAGCATACTGGTTGAAACCTGATGATGCAAAAACAGCTCGTTCAGTAACTGCGGTTGACAGTACGGATGTAATTGTTACCCATTTACAAGAGTGTGTAAGAAAACACGTTGATGAGGTTATGACAAAAACAGATGTTCTTAAACTTATGGAACTTGTTCGTTCACAAGATCCAACTCTTGTTAATGACCTTGTACCGACAATTATCTCCACAAGTGATTTGAGAAAGATTTTTGTTAACCTTATCAGAGAAAAAGTTTCTATTAAGGATATTATATTTGTTTTTGAAAGACTATGCGATTACGCAAGATTTTCAAAAGAACCGGATATATTATCAGAGCGTTTGAGGGCTGCATTAGGTCGTCAGATTTGTCTGTCCAATGTTACTGATGATAATGTTTTATATGCATTGACACTTTCACCTGAATGGGAAAAAACATTAGATGACAGTTGTCAAAGAACAGAGCTTGGTACTATGTTTTTACTTAATCCTGTTCAAGTCCAAGAATTAATTGAAACAACTGCAAACACTCTTATGCGCGCACATCAGGCATGCGGGCAACAGCCGGTAATATTATGTTCTCCAAGAATAAGATTACCTCTATATCAACTTCTTGAACGTCATATTCCAACAATTGTTGTAATTTCTTATTCAGAACTTATAACAGATATTAAAGTAGAAGCCGTTGATACCGTCGGCGAAAGTTATGCGGTCTGATAAATTTTATGAAAAAAATAATATTATTTTTAATAAAAATCTATCAATCAATTTCAAAACATACACCACCGGTGTGCAGATTTACCCCGACATGTTCTGAGTATACAAAACAAGCTATTGAAAAATACGGAGTTTTAAAGGGAGTTTGGCTAGGCATAAAAAGAATTTCCAAATGTCATCCTTGGCATGAAGGCGGGTATGACCCTGTACCGTAGTTTATTTCCAATTATATTTTTTTGCTAATATATCCAAATCTTCTTTTGAAATTTCCATAGTTTTTACTTTTGAAGTATTAGGGTACATAATGCTTTCGGGGTTGTTTGAGTGTCCAAGTCCTATTGCGTGACCGAGTTCATGCAGCATTGATGTGAATACCTCATCATCTGTAAGTTTGCCATATTTGGTGTAATCGGCTATGTATATTTCCGCATTTCTAAATTGACCATTATTAAGTGAGTATGAATATTTTGTTAGTCCTGCGGCGGAGTCAATATTCAACTCTTTTGGTATCATTTTGACAAAAGCAACTTTTATTTGTGCATTTTGAGGAGAAGTTTCGTACTTGAATATAATCCCGTTGTGTGTCATTACTGACCACCTGTGGCATGCTCGTTTCATTTTTGCAGTATATTTGTGATTTGGTTGAATATAAGTTCTAATTTGAGTCGGATGACTCCATGAAACATCCGGTACGGTTTGCTCCGCATAGGCCTTATTAAAGAGTAACCCTATACCAAACATTAGTATAATCGCTAAACAAAATAATTTTTTCAAATTACACTCTCCTTCAATAAACTCCTTATCGGATAATTTTGTGAAAAGTTTAATAAAAATCTTTATAATTTATAAAAAATTTACAAAATGTATTTCAGCATGTATAATCATAATGTAAGTTGACAGGTATGTAAGGAATGATTATAAAGTTAACTCATGCACATGTAATTGGAGCGATAATGGCATACATCTTCGGTGTTTTTCTTGTGCCGTTAGTCATAAATTTTTCTAAAAAAGAGGGACTTGTCGACGTTCCAAATGAAAGAAAAATCCACAAAAAGCCAATATCAAGAATAGGCGGTGTTGCAATATGGCTTAGCACCATGCTCACTTTTTTGTGTTTGGTGTTTATGAGTTATTATCCGACAGGAAGTCTGTTGTCAGGAATACTTTTAGGTAGTTCGTTAATGTTTTTGCTGGGTCTTGTTGATGATATTTACAATCTTCCGGCAAAATTCAAACTTGTCATACAGATTTCTATTGCGACGCTAGTATATCTTTTGGGTATACAAATCAATGATATTCCGTTTTTCGGCGGATTTGAATTGGGATTTTGGTCATATCCGATTACGGTGTTGTGGATTGTAGGTATAAGTAATGCCCTGAATTTTATTGATGGTGTGGATGGATTAGCCGGTTCCGTTACAACGATAAACTCAATAACTTTAGCGATTATTGCTCTTGCAATGTCTCCTCCTAATTCTATAATAGCTTTAATAGGTTTTATTCTTGCAGGTTCAATGCTTGCATTTTTGACATATAACTTTAATCCTGCAAAAATTTTTATGGGAGATAGCGGAGCGTTATTTTCCGGATTTTTGCTTGCAACAATATCTATTACAGGAGTTATGAAGGCGGCTACACTTGCAATTTTGTTGCCATTTTTGGTATTAGCTGTTCCTATTGTAGATATTACATATTCAAGCTTGAGAAGAATCTATAAAGGTCAATCACCTTTTGTTGCGGATGCGGAGCATATTCATCACAAATTACTCCATGCGGGTTTCTCTCAGAAAAAAACTGTGGTTATTTTGACATCGTTTGCAATCATCGCAGGTGCTTTTGCGGCATTATTTATGGGCGAAAATACAATAAGGGTTTATTTTATTGCAATAGCAGCCGTTGTTTTGGTGATGGTGATTTTAAACTACATTAAAGTATTGACAAAAAAATAATTTGATGATATAATTTGCAATGAATTTGATTACTCAGTTTTAATTAGTTAAGGATTACATTAATTACTTAAAATATTTAAGTGCAAATTCGCTCACATATCTCATAATTAAGGTTTTGCTTTTCAAAATCTTAACACAGTGGCTATGTGAAACGATTCAGAAAGAAAGCAATTTAAATGTAAGGTTTATTAACTATGGCGAAAGTAGAAGCAATCAATACAAGACAAGATAATCCATATTCAGTTTTCGGCTCTATTGGTAAGGGTGTTGTAGGCGGTGCTGTTTTAGGTTACGCAGCAAAACATATTTTACCTATTGACAAAAAAGAATGGAGTGAGACTGACAGAATGTATGTCAGAGAAATCCGTGAACAGTCAAAAAGAGCAAAAGGTATTCCTATTGAGGCTATTAGGAGTCTTGAGGAAAAAACTCCGGCTCAGGATGTATTTTTAAAGTGGGTTGATGGTCAGGCTGCAATAAAAAATGCTGAAGGCAAAAAGGTAAATTTGCAAAGCCCGATGGAACTAATGGAAAAACTTATTAAAGAAGGCCATTTAGATGAGAATGGCAAAAGTGAACTGAGAAATATAATATCTCAGGTTAATGCAGAAGCAAAAAATCTTGCAAAACGTCACGTAAAAACCCATATTAAAGCCGTTAAGATGGATAAACGTCCGGCAATGGCATATATTACGATGGGTGCTGTTGTAGGATTTTTCGCAGGACTTGTAAATAAGATTATTGCAGGTTAACAGCCGATAATATAAATAGCAAAACGATATACGAACCAAATTTAACGGTTCGTATTTTTCGTTAAAAACCTGTAATGTTTGATGTAATAATATTTTTATAGTATTATTTTTTAGTTACTAAAATATACTAATGGAGTTACATGAATACAAAAGAATTACCCAAAAATCCTGTGGAAATCACGTTGTCAATGTTGAACACCAAATGGAAACCGCTGATTATTCAGGAGCTTTTGACCGGAACAAAGAGATTTTTAGAATTAAAAAGTTCTGTTGGCAAAATTACTCAAAAAGTTCTGACAACAAATTTAAGAGAAATGTGTGAAAAGGGCCTGATTGAGCGAAAAGTATACAAAGAGATTCCGCCCAGAGTTGAATATACTTTGACCGATTTAGGGTATAGTCTTGCAACGGTTCTTGAACCAATGGCGCAATGGGGAAGTGCTTACAAAGAACTCCTCAAAATTATAGAAAAACAACAGAAAAAATCTAAAAAACAATCATAGATTGTAAAAATCAATCAAAAAAAGTAAATAAAATTTTGATAATGAAATTTGTTAATGATAATATGTTATTACGGTGCGATTATGGCAAAGACTCTGGAAGAAGTTATATCAGAAATAAAAAGCAGACTTGATATTGTAGAAGTTGTATCAGAGCAAGTTATTCTGAAAAAGAACGGCGGAAGATACTGGGGTTTGTGTCCGTTTCACAAAGAAAAAACCCCTTCTTTTTCTGTGAGTCCACAGATGGGCATATACAAATGTTTTGGTTGTGGCGAGGGCGGAGATGCCTTATCTTTTATTATGAAAACCAAAAATATGGAGTTTATGGATGTAATAAAAGATTTGGCACAAAAATATAATATTGAAATGCCGACAACCTTCAAAAAAACAGAGGGCACAAAAGATTTAAAGAAACAAATGATGTCAGCGTGCGAAAAAGCTGCAATTTTTTACCATGATTTACTTATAAATCATAAATCAGAAGAAATAAAAACGGCAACGGAATACCTCACAGAACGGTCGATTTCAAGAGAAATTATAGATAAATTTACTCTTGGTGTTGCGCCAAAATCTTTTACAACTTTGTATGATTTATTGAAAAAAGATTTTTCAGATGAGGTGTTAGAAAAAGCGGGTCTAATTTTACCGGCGAAAGATGGGAAAGGCTACGTTGACAGATTTAGAGGCCGTATAATAATACCTATTCAAAATGAGAATGGTGAATATGTTGCGTTTGGCGCAAGGGCTCTTTATAAAGACCAGAGTCCAAAATATTTGAATTCAGCGGATTCATTGATTTACAATAAAAGTAAATTGTTATATGGGTTGTACACAGCAAAGGATTTTGTAAAGGCAGAAGATAGTGTAATTTTGATGGAAGGATATTTTGATGTAATTTCCGCTCAAGCCCATGGAGTTGAAAATGTAGTTGGTGTTTGCGGAACAGCATTGACTTCAGACCATATAAAACTTCTTTCGCGTTATACAAAGTCAAGAAGGATATATTTGTCTTTCGATACCGATTCGGCAGGACAAAAGGCTACGGACAGAGGGGCAAACATCATTAGAGAAGCTTTTGAAGGTCTTGGAAATATAAAACAGTTTGATGAGAGTTATATTTCAACTTCTGAGGATAAATATTCCTGTGAGATTCGCGTGGTATCCCCACCTGAAGGTAAGGATCCCGACGAATTTATAAGAACTGTCGGGGCTGATAGTTTTAAGAAAATAGTTGAAAATGCTCCGTTGCTTATTGATTTTCAAATAAATAATATTCTGAAGCATAAGAAAGAATATAAAACACCACAGGAAAAAATGCAATATATAAAGAGTTTTCTTCCTGTTTTATTGGAAATCAACAATGAAATTATTCGTTCTGAATATATAAAAATGGTGGCGGATGCATTGAATGTTAATGAAAAATCACTAGAGAGTGAAGTGCGAAAATTAGCATCAGCAAGTGCTATACAACCGGTTGAGGATGGAGAAGTTAAACAAATTGTAACAAAAAATGTATCAATTTTACAAAAGGCGCAAAAAAATTTATTGAGCGTTTTTTTGGTAAGCGACAGTCATTTCTCATTTGCCCAGATTAACGAAATGATTGACAACTCGTACTTTTCAGACAAAACGTTAATAAATGTAAAATCTACAATTGACAAATTAATATGTACCGTAAATAATGTAAAGGAATTAATCGAACAATTGTATACAGCATATGTTGAAGACCCGGAAACACAAAGGATTTTGACGGATTTAACAAATATAGCTGAGACGTTCATGAATCTTTCCCCAGAGGATTTTCGAAGCGTGATAGAGGAAAATATCGGAAGAATAAAGAAATGCCGGTGGGAAGAAGAAAAAGAAAAAATGCGAGATTTATATAGAAATGCAGATGAAGATGATACAGAAGCCCTTAAGATTCAAATGCAGATCAGAGATAGAATAAATAACAAGATGAAATTGGAGAAAATACATGACTAAGAAAAGACAACCTACCTCCTCCATAGTAAGCGTATTGGATGATGAAAACCTTAGTTTAGCTGATTTAGGTGAAGATGAAAATATAGACGTTGATGACAGTGACGTAAATTATATGAATGTTGATATCAGCACGGATAACATTGAAGATATTGTTACCGAAAAAATGGAACAAAAAATGGGTATGGATGATATCTACATGATGGATAGCGGTGTCGAAGAAGATGAAGATTCTGATGTAGATATAGAAATGCCTAAAGGAATTGCCGTAGATGACCCTGTTCGTTTGTATTTAAGAGAAATAGGAAGAATTAAACTTCTTTCTGCAAATGAAGAAATTGAATTGGCAAGAAAAATTCTTGAAGGTGGTACTCCGGGCGCTATTGCTAAAAGAAAATTGGTTCAAGCAAACTTACGTTTGGTTGTAAGTATTGCAAAAAAATATGTCGGCCGCGGAATGTTATTCTTAGATTTGATTCAGGAAGGTAATCTAGGTTTGATTCGTGCAGCAGAAAAATTTGACCATGAAAGAGGTTTTAAATTCTCCACTTATGCAACTTGGTGGATTAGACAAGCTATTACCCGTGCAATAGCTGATCAGGCAAGAACAATTCGTATTCCTGTTCATATGGTTGAAACAATTAATAAATTGAAAAAAGTTACAAGACGTTTGGCTCAAGAACTCTCAAGAAAGCCGACTGAAGATGAGTTAGCAATTGAAATGAATGTTTCAATTCCTAAACTTCGTGAAATAATTAAGATTGCACAAGAACCGCTTTCTCTTGAAACTCCTATTGGTAAAGAAGAAGATTCAAGATTGGGTGATTTTATTGAAGATAAAGAAGCAGATGCACCGATTAAAACTGTTGCATCAGAACTTTTGAGAGAAGATTTAGCAGAAGTTCTTTGCACTCTTTCTCCAAGGGAACGTGATGTATTGAGATTACGTTTTGGTATGGATGACGGTCGCCAAAGGACCTTGGAAGAAGTTGGACAGTTGTTTGGTGTTACACGTGAACGTATCAGACAGATTGAAGCAAAAGCATTGAGAAAACTTCGTCATCCAAACAGAAGCAAACGTTTAAGGGAATATGTAGAATCATAAAATAAAAAGCAGGTCAGACGACCTGCTTTTTTATTTTATATATTTTGTTATCCAATGACGGGTGGATTGAAGACTCTTGCAGCGAGTTCTTTATCCAAAGCTAAAAGACCTTGAGAATCGTTGCCGATTAATTTCAAAGTTGCAAGAACTCCGCCTACACTTTCTTCTTCTTCAACCTGTTCTTTAATATACCAGTTCAAAAAACCTAAAGCTGCTCTATCCTTTACTTCATCAGCAACATCAGCAAGTTTATTTATTAAGGCGGTTACATGTTCTTCGTGTTTTAAGATTTGTTCAAATACGGCAAGCGGAGATGCCCAATCTGTTTCAGGTGCATCTATTGCTTTTAAAATTACTCTGCCGCCACGCGCATTTACATAGTCAAACATTCCCATAGCATGAGCGTGTTCTTCCTGAACCTGAATGTTCATCCAGTTTACAAATCCTTTTAAATTCAAGGTTTCAAAATATGCCTTCATAGAAAGATATAAATATTCAGAATACAATTCTGCATTTATCTGGTCGTTAAAAGCCTTTTCCATTTTTTCGCTAATCATAGTTGTCTCCTTTTCATAAATTTATAATGCTCTAAGTATTGATTTTATATTATCATCGGTAATCTTTAGTAAAGCAACAGTTCTTGCCGTGTCATCAAGGGCATTGAGCTTTTTTAAGATTTCAGCGGTTTTCAGGATGACCGTTTGATTGTTACACCTCAAAAGTTCTTTTACATCCTCAATGCTTTCGGTAAAATCCAGTGCTGTGTACACAAACAGGCTATTCTCTTTTAACTCTTGATTAATAAGGTTTTTAGCTTGTTTTTTATTAATTTTAGATAATAATTTTTTAATATCTTTTATTTCTGCCTGAGTATTTTTATCCTCATCAAAGAGATACTCATCATTCTCTGTCAATGTATTAAACTTATCTTCTGCATTTAATAATACAACGGCAGATTGACTGTCCAGCGGTCTTGCAAGCAGCATTTCAAATACATTATACAATTCAAAATTGATAACTTCATACAGACCTATAATCTCTCCCAATCCGTTTATAATATTGTTCAATACATACAGTCCGTCTGTATTTTTTTGTTCAACAAATTCTTCTAATTTTACAAGATAAGGTATAAATCCTGCCATATTTTCAGACATCGTAGATGTTTTCATGGCTTCTATAATACTGTCCAAAGCTTCAATATTTCCATATAATACAAGAAATTTTACTGCTGATAATTTCTCGAATTCATCTGTGCTTTTTAATTTTTTCAGAGCCTCTTCATAAGACTGCTTATCTTTCAGTATTCCCAATGTTGCGGCACAATTTGCATTCAAACTTTCATTATCTGTATAGGAATTGTTTCTCAATAAGTCCAGAGCAAGAGAGTCTTGAATATATGAGAAAAACTTGGCACAGTAGCATTTTTCGTCATCTGTTCCGTTTTCAAATATTTCAAGTATTTCATCTGTCAAATCTTCATCTGCATATTTCGCTAAAACTTCTATTATTGCATCATCATATGAAGGTGAATAATATTTAAAAAATTTGATTAAATTATGATAATTCCCCTCATTGCACGCATCATATATACGTTGTGCAACATTAGCTTTTACAAAATCAAACAAAAAATCATCTTGGTTTACAAGCTCGCAAAACAACTCAGTATCCGGCATTGAAACCATATGAGCCGCAATCGGTTCATACTCATTTTTATTCTTACCTGTCAGCTTTTTAAGTTGTTCATTCATAATTAATCTAAAACCAAAATACAAAGCCAAAACTCAAGGTAAATGACTTTGATAACCTTTCTATCTTCTTCAAACCTTCAACTAATCCAAATAGAAAACAGTAATAACTTTGTGCCCTTCTTCAGCATATTGCACTGCTTTATGAAGAGTTTTACTGGTATGTGATAAGAAGCAAATCAATTGATTACATTCGTCAATAATCTCTCTGTTACAAACTCTTGAAGCATCAGCCAAGGTCATCATTGCTCTATCAGAGTGTTCAACAATATTAGGAACGCCAATTAGTTGATCCTGAACATCACTTGGTTGCTGCCCTATTGTCTGAGGAAGAATAACTCTTAATTTTTCCGGATTAGCTCTCATTGCACCACGTATAGCTGCAGCATTTGTACCTGAAGAACCTCCGGATGTGATAATGGTATTTCCCTGCATAACAAGAGCCATTGAAAGAGTTTCAATCATTTGTTGATGCGTAATAGGAAGATTACGACTGCCTATTATTGCAATTTTTTTGGCAGATTGTTTAATGGTAGCAAGCTCTTGAGCTAATTCATCAACTGTGTGCGGAGAATCAGATTTAATAACATCCAAATCATCAATCGGAACCATTATAGAAGGTTGTTCATCCGTACCGTTACCGTCTGTACCCATAGTTATTTTTGTGATTTCTTCAACCATTTTTCCTACTTTCTCATTGCAATAATAATGTTTTTCGATTATGCTGATTATAACACAAAACATTAATTTTGGGAATAGGGTATATGGAAAATATCTTGGAAAGTCTTAATACAGAACAGCGAGAGGCTGTTCAAACAACCCAAGGGCCTTTGCTTATATTGGCTGGCGCCGGTAGTGGCAAAACTAAGGTGCTGACCTCTCGTATTGCATACTTAATTCAGAACGGAGTAAGACCGAAAAGTATTCTTGCAGTTACTTTTACAAACAAAGCTGCTAAAGAGATGAAAGTACGTGTAGGCAATATTGTTGGCGAAAACGTAATAAAATATATGTGGATAGGAACTTTCCATAGTATTTGCGGCAGGATATTGAGAGAAAATATTGATAAATACTGTTTTCAGTCGGGCAAAAAATTGGATAAAAACTTCACCATATATGATGATAATGATACGCTAGCTGTCATAAAACAAGCTATAAAAAAGTTAAATATTGATGATAAAATATATCAACCAAAGCTTGTAAAAGCTGTAATTTCCAATTCTAAGAATAAAATGCAGGATGCATACTCATTTGCAACTTATGCCAGAGACTTTAAATCTCAAAAAATTGCTCAAATTTTTGAAGAATATGAAAATACCCTAAATAACAATAATGCAATTGATTTTGATGATATGCTTTTGCTAACAGTGAAATTGTTAGAGCAAAATCCTGAGGTAAGAGAATATTATTATGAAAGGTTTGAGCACGTATTGGTGGATGAATATCAGGATACAAACCTTGCGCAATACAAGTTGGTTAATATGTTATATACGAATATGAAATCAGAGATTCCTAAAAAGCGCTCTTTGTGTGTGGTAGGTGATGTGGATCAGTCAATATACAGTTGGCGTGGCGCAGATTATACAATCATTTTGAATTTCCAGCGTGATTTTAGGAATGCAAAACTAATTAAATTGGAACAGAATTATCGTTCAACTTCAAATATTCTTGATGTTGCAAATGCTATAATAGAGAACAATACCGAACGTGTCGATAAGGTTTTGTACTCTAATAAAGGTGAAGGTGAACTTATTGATTATTTTGAAGCACAAGATGAATCTGATGAGGCGAATTTTATAATCAGTAAAATCAAAAATGAAAGCGGCGGAAATTATAACCAATACGCGATTTTATATCGTACAAATTCTCAGTCTCGTGCATTAGAAGAAGCCTGTATGGCATCCGGTATTCCATACAGAATATATGGTGGCTTAAAATTTTACGACCGTAAAGAAATTAAAGATATAATTGCATATTTGAAATTGATATATAATACTGATGATTCACAAAGCTTTAGGCGCATTGTAAATGTACCAAAACGGGCAATAGGTGATACTACCCTAAAACGTCTGCAAAATTTCGCAGACCAGCAAGACATAAGTCTTTTTGAAGCCGCAAAACGGATTGAAGAAGATGATGAAATTCCGCCAAAAACGAGGGCAAAACTTACTGATTTTGTTAACCTTATTTTGAAATTTAAGGACGCAAAAGACTCATATAATTTAAGAGAGTTTGTAACTTTAGTTATTGAAAAGAGCGGATATTTATCAGAATTACAGATGCAAAATACTCCGGAAAGCGAAGCGGATATTGAAAACTTGCAGGAATTTGTTAATGTTGCGGAAGAATATGTTCCGGAAAACGATGAAGATAAATTGGGGGATTTTTTAACCCAAATTTCATTGATATCTGATATTGACAGTATGGACAATATTGCAAATAATGTTTCGTTGATGACGCTTCATGCTGCAAAAGGTTTGGAGTTTCCTGTTGTATTTTTGGCAGGTATGGATGAGGGGGTATTTCCTCACCAAAGAACTTTTAATGTGCCGTCTGAAATGGAGGAAGAACGTCGCCTGATGTATGTCGGGGTTACAAGAGCCGAAGAAAAATTGTACCTTACGTCCGCGAAACGGCGTCAAATGTGGGGCGAATATAAGTACTATAATCCATCAAGATTTATTGAAGAAATCCCGACGGAATTAATTAATCGCATTGGTTTTGAAGACAGTTCTTCAGATTCTTCGACATTTAGAAGTGCTGTTTCTAGGGCTAAGGCAACGCAAAATGATTATTCGTCAATACAATCTGACAGTTACGGATATGTGAAGCCGACAACCGGTTTCGGAAAAAGTTTTGTTGCACCCCAAAAACGAAATTCAACAACAACCACGGTAAAGCGAACCCCTATGCGTACGATACTTGTAAAATCAAAAGAAAATGAGGATCGTGATAAAAAGAAGATTGAACAGTTCTTTAAGGACAACGCAATAAAAAGGATGCTTGAAGAAAAGCGTAAAGAAGATTTTCAAAAAGCACAAGATGCGGAGGAAAGAAATAGAAAAATTACCGGTGCAGATGTTATGACAGATGTATTCAAAGCGGGGGACAGAGTATTTCATGAAAAACTAGGAATAGGCCATGTATTGGAGGTCGTTCCTGTAGGTGAAAGTACTATGTATACGATAGATTTTGGTAAACAAGGTAAAAAAGCAATGGATGCTTCTTATGCACGACTAAAGAAATTTTAATATACCGGAAATTTTATATTAAATTGTAACAAATTATTACCGTCGGATTTATTATTAATGCCAAAGCTTTAAAACTAATAAATTAGTAAGATAATATTTATATGGAATTAAAAAATACTGGTGTAATTTGTGATAAAAAATCCGAAAAAGATTTAATAAAAATAAAGTTTCCCGACGGAATTATTTTTACGGCAAGAGAAATAGAAATTTTAAAGCTAATTGCCGCAGGATATGAAAACAAGGAAATAGCAAAAATTTTGTATGTAAGTATACATACAGTTAAAGCGCATATAGAATATATTTTTAGAACTTTGAATGCCAGAAACAGAGCAAATTCAGTTTACATAGCAAAAAATATGCACATTATATAATACGTAAATTTAAATTTTAAAACTATAAGAATAACACAAGTTATTATTATTTATTTAGCTTGACTTCAAGCTGTTTTACGGATAGACTTGTACTTGTGTCGAGTGTTATTGGCGTTATGTGGTAACTATAAAGGAGTGAAAAATGGACAAGTACGTTTGCACAGTTTGTAATTATGAATATGACCCTGCGGAAAACGGCGGAGTAAAATTTGAAGATTTACCCGACGATTATGTATGTCCGTTATGTGGTGTTGGCAAGGATATGTTTGAAAAAGCATAGTTTTTATAGAGGTCTGCAAATATTTGCAGACTTCTATTTATAGACAGTTTTTGAAGGATGGTATATATGAAATTTAATGAAATAAAAAACAACGTATTTTATTGTGGTCTGAACGATGTTAACAGAGAATTTTTTGATGAACTCATTCCATTAGAACACGGTACAAGCTACAATTCTTATCTTGTAATAGGTAGTGAAAAGGTTGCTCTGATTGATACTATGTATCCTCCAAAAGCTGATGAATATATAAAAAATCTGGACGAAAACGGAATAAAAAAAGTAGATTATATTATTGCAAACCATGGGGAGCAGGATCATACTGGTACTATCCCAAAATTATTGGGTAAATATCCGTCCGCAGTTGTTGTTACTAACCAAAAGTGCAAAGAGAATATTATGGAAATGCTTCTTGTTGAAGAGGATAAATTTTTGGTTGTAAATAACGGGGATGAAATATCTTTGGGTGATAAAACATTAAAATTTATCATTGCACCTGGAGTGCATTGGCCAGATACCATGTTTACTCACCTTGTTGAAGATAATTTGCTTTGTACGTGTGATTTTTTAGGTGCACATTATACTTTCGAAGATATTTTTGCAGACGATTCAAAAGAACTTGAGCACAGTGCAAAGCGTTATTATGCAGAAATTATGATGCCGTTTAGAACAATGTGCAAGAAATATACTCAAATGATAAAAGATATGAAACCGGAGATGATTTTGCCAAGTCACGGACCAATATATAAAAATCCAAACTTTATTTTAGATTTGTACTCTGATTGGACAGCTGATGAAGGTAAAAACCTTGTCGTTCTTCCGTATGTCTCAATGTATGGAAGTACGGAAGAGATGATTGATTATCTTGTTGAGAAGTTATCGCAAAAAGATATAGAAACAAAGAAATTTGATATTATACGCGGTGATTTGGGTGATTTTGCAATGAGCCTTGTTGATGCGACAACAATTGTATTTGGCAGTTCAATGGTGCTTGCAGGGCCACATCCTGCTGCGTTCAATATAACATATTTAACCGGAATTTTAAGACCAAAAGCAAAATATGCAACTTTTTTAGGTTCATATGGCTGGGGCGGAAATCTCTTTTCTAAACTGCAGGATAATCTTTCAGGTTTGAAGTTAGAAATAATTGAACCGTTGCTAGTAAAAGGCAAACTGAAACAAGAGGACTATGCAAAGCTGGACGCTATCGTAGAACAAATCTGTGAAAAGCATAAATCACTTAATCAATCTTATTGTTCAATCAATAATTAATAATCCATAGAATCGCCGGAGTATTCGTCTTCGTCCTTCATTGCTGACAAGTCGTCTTTATATACAGCATCAAAATCATCCGGCATAAATTCAGGATCCGGCCATATTGTTTCGTCATCAAATCTGCAGGCATGAAGATTATACGAACTTGTGAAATCGGAATTGCTCAAATTCGTTTCCGAAAAGATACATCCCGCCAGATCTGCATCATTAAAATTACAATATGTCATTTCTGCGTAGCTGCAATCTGCACCGTTCAGCAAACTTTCTGAAAAATCACATTCAACGACTTTTGCTCTTGTAAAATCTACTGAAGTCAAATCGGCATTATTAAAATTTATGAGTGATAAATTACAGTCTGCAAAAGAACTTGAGTTTAAATTAACTCCCGAGAAATCAATTTCGTTGAAAGACATTGTTGAAAAATCGACTTCGCTCAGATCAACTTCTTCTTGTTCAACTTTCCATTGATTGAATTTTTCAGGGTGTTTTTGTAATATTTCAACTAATTCTTCTTTTGTGTAATCTATCATATTATCTCCTTGCCGTTATTCGGGGCTATACAATTTTGTATTTCAAAGCTTTTAGAGCAGCTTGCAAACGGTCATCTACCTCTAGTTTCTGTAAGATATTTGCAACGTGAGCTTTCGTTGTGTTTATTGATATAACAAGAATCTGGGCTATCTCCATGTTGCTGTACCCTTCTGTCATAAGTTTAAGGATTTGAGATTCTCTTGCCGTTAAATCATAATTTTTGCTGTTATTTTCAGAATCCAATGCCGGAGAATTTGTGGTTGCCTTTAACACGATATGTGCAATACTTGGGTCAAACCAAGCCGCTCCGTCAGCTACGGATTTTACAACTTCAATCAGTCTTTGAGGATTAATTTCTTTTGAACAATATGCATTTGCACCTGCCTTAAGACTGTTCAAAACTTCTTTTTCATCATTATGCGAAGTAAGTATTATTATTTTGACATCCTTGTTAGAATTACGGATTATTTTGGTCGCATCTATACCGTTCATATTTGGTAGTCCCAAATCCATTATTACAACGTCAATGTTGTTATTATTAAATATTTCAACTGCGGTTTCGGCGGAATCTGCTTCATACAAATTTTCCACAAAATCAACACCCTCAAAGGCTGTTTTGAGCCCAAAACGGGTTAATTCATGGTCTTCTACTATCAGAATGTTTTTTTTCATAATATTCCCAATTCCTTTTTTGCAGATGCATTTTCAGGATTTATTGCAAGACTCTTTCTAAAGTAGTAATTTGCATCTTGATACAAACCTTTTGCCTTGTATACTAATCCTTGATAATAATAATATCTAAAATCATTTTCGTCAATATATTTTACAATTTCCAAATATTTGTTTGCAGATTGCAAATTATTTTTTTCTATAGAACTTTTTGCCAAGCCTACCCAGCCATCAATAAACTTTAAATTAACAGAAACAGCCTTTTTGTAGTATTCAAACTCCCTTTCCTTTTCTTGTGAAGCGATATTATAATATGCCTGACAGCAGTCATGAGAGTCTTTCAAAACCTTATAATAAATTGATTTTGCCTGACTGTTTTTACCCATTGCGGTATAAGTCATTGCAAGCCATGTCATTGCTGTTATATTATTGCCTGATGATGCGGATTTAAAATATTTTAGGGCTTCTTCATAACTCTTATTTTTATAATTCAACTTCCCAAGAACAGTTAAGGCTTGTTGATTGTTGCCTCCCAATTGCAGTGATTTTTCGGCAAAATTTTGTGCTTTTTCATATTCTTTTTGGTTGTAATATATTTCTGCCATTAAAGCATATACAAGTCTGTTACTTTTTTTCTTAGAGGTTATTGCACTTTGCAAGGTTCTTATTGCCTTTATATCTTCTCCTATTGAGTAATAGTAATACCCCAGATAATATTTTTTCATTGTGTCGTTATTTTCTGTTTTATAAAGGGTATAATATTCCAAAGTACTGATTTTGTTTATATATTCGGCAGTATATAATTTTCTGTTTTTAATATTTTTCAAGGTGCTTAGTGCTTCTCGAAAATCTTCGCTCTGGATGTCAATTTCAATTTTAAGTTTCTGATAATTTATGTTATTTTCATTTATGTTGAGAGCATTGTCAATATATTTTTTAGCAGTTTTTATATCACCGGCTTTTAATGAACCTAAAGCCGCAATATAATCAGCATAATCTGATTTTGACAGTATATCGGTATTTTTTAATAGTTCGGCAGTAGCCTCCTTGCTTTGCGCATTATACATAATATTGGAATATATTTCTGCAAGATAAATCTCGTCTTCTTCTGTCAGCATATTTTTTGGAAAGTAGAACTTTTTTATATCCTCTGCCTGTACAAAGGAAATATCTTTATCCGTAGCTTTGTCAATAGCTTGATTACTGAGATTGAACAGGCCTATTTCTGCCATTTCATCAGCCATCCTAAGGTATGCATAATCATTTGGTACGATATGTCTTATTAACATTTTGAAATCCATATAGGCAGATTTTACATTTGACTGCATAAATCTTTGCATTGCAATATCATAATGGTTTGTAACGTCATTATGGGTCAATCTTGCCTTGTGAGGATTTTGAGGATATGTTGGTTCTAAAGCGTTGCTATCTTTCAACTTAACTTGCTGTCCGGGTTCTGCGGGACTAATATAATCAAGCATTGCAGCCTGTACACTGACAGGTATCAGCATAATCAAAAATATAATTGAATGTTTAATTTTTTGATTAATCATCAGGTCGGTTCCTATTTCCCAGAATAATAATAGTTAAATAATGAAAGGATTTCTTGTTCTTTGGTGTTGGGTTTTTTCTTTGTTGATATTTTATAAATATCGTCAAGACAATATTTACTTAAAAACTTATCATCTTTTGCTTTAAATCGGTGATGATTTTCTGTCAAAAACACTCTTATAACTTTATTCAACGGTATCTTCATAAATACATCAATAAGTTTGCCGTCAAAATGAGTATTTTTGCCTTTAACAAGAATATCTAAGGCATTAAGAATTGGCATCCTGTCACGATAATGCCTTTTTGATGTTATTGCATCAAACACATCGGATATTGCAAGAATTCTGCCGCCATAAGGAATTTCTTCTCCTTTAAGGTGCCTGTAATATCCGGTTCCGTCATATTTTTCATGATGTGAGCTTGCGATATCGTTGATTTGTCGAAACTCTTCATTGTATCCAAAATTTTCAAGAATGTTACGTGTTATCCGAACATGTTCTTGAATGTGTTTATATTCTTCGTCTGTAAGTTTTCCTTCTTTTTGCAAAACAGAATCTCTAATACCGATTTTGCCTATATCATGCAAGGTTGCGGCTTTTTCAAGAATTTCTTTTTTTGTATTGTCAAGTTTCAGTTCATCTGCGATTAGCATAGAATAAAGCTTTACCCTTGTTGAATGGCCGGCTGTAATTTTATCTCTGGCATCTATTGAGGATGCAAGTGTATTTATAAAGCTATTGAACAAGATTTTTTGTTCTTTATAAAGTTCTTTTTGTTGTTCGAACAATTGAGCATTTTCTAATGCAATAGAAGCGCTTCCGCCTATTGCAACAAGCAAGTCCTCATCGTTTTTATCAAACACACCGTCAAGTTTGTTTAGTACCTGAAAAGCCCCAATAATTTCTTGATTATTGTTTTTAATCGGCATACATAGCAAGGTTTTTGTTTTATAGCCGGTAGCTTTATCTACATCAGGATTAAAACGTTCATCATTATATGCATCTTTAATATTTATGGATTCTCCGGTTCTCACAGTATAGCCGGCAAGCCCTTTATCTGCCGGAAATCTTATTTCTTCGCTCCCTATACCAAGGGCAACTTTTGACCAAAGCTCATCTTTCTCTTTATCAAGCAAAAATACGGTACACCTATCTGCTTGAAGTGCAGTTCTTGTTTCTTCCGCTATAACGTTAAGCAAAATGTTTATATCTGTCTGTGCTGTGATAGAACGCCCGATTTTTACAAGAGACACAAGCGGATCGCTTGTCGGAGTATCCAGGTAGTTTTGATTTTCTTTTATTTGTTTGATGCGTGAAACTATATACCCTAAAATTCCGAAATCATAAGATAATTTGAGGCTTATATTCTTAGCATTATTGTAGTGGCAAAGAGCAACAGTCATGTCATTATTTTTATAACACAGTTCTGCCAAAACATATTCTTTGAAAAATTCCGCAATGTTATCTTTTGATATTCTGGCTAATTCTGATGCATCTTGCATTACCAGCAAAATATTTTTATATGTGCTGCCTTTGTACAAAATTTGTGTTAAAGCGGATAAGCTCATAAAAATTGAAGCTTGGTTAATAGGAATATTTTTCCCGAAGCCTTGTTTACTTTTTTCAAGCTCCTTTTCAGCACGAGTGTACTGTCCGTGTATAATCAGGGACAAAAGATTTTTGATATCCTCGTTATGATTCTCATTCTTTTTTAAATCGGAAGTTTTACTTGCCATTACTAATCCTTTTACAACTATCTTTTTTTATTATACAATATTTTTATCAATAGTACAAAATATTTATAATAGGGAAATGGAGTTGAGCGAAATGAATAAGGTTACAATATTGATTCCCGTATATAATGAAGTTTCGACACTAGAAACAATTCTGAAAAAGGTTGAGGAGAGCGATTTTTGCGGACTTGAAAAAGAAATTATATTGATTGATGATTATTCGACAGACGGGACAAAAGATATATATCCAAAGCTTCCGTATAAAGTTTTGTATCATGAATATAATCAAGGAAAGGGCGCTGCCTTAAGGGATGGATTTAAGGAAGCAACCGGTGATATTATTGTGATCCAAGACGCAGATTTAGAATACGATCCAAATGACTATAAGCCTTTATTGCAGCTGATTATTGATGGAAAGGCAGATGTATGTTACGGAACAAGACTTACCGGAGGCAAGCCGACACGCTCCTTTATGCTGCTGCATTGGCTTGGCAATAAGTTTTTGTCGCTTGCGACAAATATTTTATACGGTTCTGCGTTGACAGATATGGAAACGTGTTACAAAGCTTTTAGAGCTGATTTTATTAAGGGTATAGAAATCAAATCAAACAGATTTGATTTTGAGCCCGAAATAACGGCAAAAGTTTTAAAAAGAGGTGCTCGTTTGTGTGAAGTTCCTATTTCCTACTTCGGCAGGGAATTTTCTGAAGGTAAGAAAATCACATGGGTTGATGGTTTTCACGCATTATGGGCATTAATAAAATTTAGATTTACTGATTAATATATATGAAAGGAGAAAATATGAAGAAAGTATTACTATCTTTATTTGCAGCTGCGGTTATTATATTGCCTTCAAATGCCGCTACTTGGATAGCTGCAGACAGGGTTGCTCCTGTCGGTGAACAAATTGTTAAAAAGAACAGTTTACCTGCAACAATTCAGTTTAAAGTTGTAAACGGAGAGCCTGATAATTCTATGGCTCACACAACAAATACTATTCAGGTTAGTGCGACAGACTTAACATACACAGGAAACGACAATGAAGTAGCATACGTTGTTGCAAAAGAATTAGGCGGAATTATAGTAGACAACATCGGTAAAAAACGTGTAAGAAATTATGTAAAATCAGCAATAGCAAGTAACTTGAGTACTGATAATGTAATTTCAACAGCGATGAATAGTGAGCTTGTTGCAAAAAGAGAAAATACACGTGATGCAAAAGAAGCTGACATTATGGGTATCGACTTAATGATTAATGCAGGCTATAATCCGCTTGCAGGAATTGTTACATTGACGAAAATGCCAGGCAGCAACTGGGAAATCACGATGGGTATTCCTGCAAACAGTGAAAGAGCAAATTATATTTATGATTACTTGACATACAACTATCCGTCAAAAGTTAGTGCCGGTTACGGTTGTCAAGAATACCGCAATTATCTTGCATATATTGAACCTACTGTAAATGCAAGAAATGCCAATAAAAAGAGACTTGCAAAATTCAATAAGAATCAAGCAAAAATTAAGGCAAAAAGAGCAAAACAGCTTGCGAAATACAAAGCTACAAACGGACTTTCAAGCTGGAATGTTTCTTATGAATTGCTAAAATCTTTGACAGAAGCTGAAAGAAAATAAAATTCTTTAAAATAAAAAAACCGGATTTATAAAATCCGGTTTTTTTATTTTTCACTTTTATAACCAAAATTATTCAGGGCATTTTGTTTTTTGCGCCAATCTTTTTCGACTTTAACCTCCAATGACAAGAAAACTTTCTTTTCTGTTATTTTTTCAAGTTCAAGTCTGGCTTCTGTTCCTATTTTTTTTAAGAGAGAACCCCCCTTGCCTATCAGAATGCCTTTTTGACTTTTTTGTTCGCAATAAATTGTCGCATAAATTTTATCTATATCATCGTTTTCAAAATAATTTTCAACCTTAACCGCGACGGAATGAGGAATTTCATCACTCGTATTAAGTAAAATTTTCTCTCGTATAATTTCTTCGGTTACATCCCGCATTGTTTCTTCTGTTACAACATCTTCAGGATACAAATAATCACCTTCAGGCAGTTCTTTATATATATTTTTTATGAGGGTGTCAATATTTCTGCCTGTTTTGGCGGAAATTTTTACGACAGGATAATTTTTTTCAAAGAGGGTTTTATATGAAAGAAGGTTTTCGTCAATTTTTCCGAGTTTTTTAACCTTATCAACTTTATTCATAACAATAATTACAGGGATGTTTGTTTTTAGAATATTTTGTGCAATCCACTTGTCCCCTTTCCCTGCGGGTTCAGAACCATCAACGAGAAATAAAATCAAATCCGCATCAGGAACGGCAATTTTTGCCTCGTCTAACAAAAATTCTCCCAATTTATTGAGTGGTTTATGGACTCCCGGAGTATCTATAAAAACAATTTGACCTTTTTCGGTAGTATAAATTCCTTTAATTCTCTTTCTTGTGGTTTGAGCTTTATCTGTCGCAATAACTATCTTTTGTCCCAAAACACAGTTAAGAAGGGTTGATTTGCCTACATTAGGGCGTCCTATAATTGCTGTAAATCCACTTTTCATATACATATCTTAACATAAAAGTAAAATTTTTTAACAAAGTGGCAAAAAATTTTGTGTCAGGTTATTATATATTATTAATAGTGGAAAAATGTCGTAATGTTTGTAAATAAAAAATCAAGTATAATTATATCTTTAATTTTGGGGCTGTGCTTAATAAATTCCGCCTCAAATGCCAATGATTTGAATAAAGTTGATATTAAAAGAAGCAGCACTTCTTCCTCAACTTTAAATGTTACTATTTATACAGCGAATCCTTATAATGAAAATGTTGCTGTTACTAAAAAAGCAGATGACAAATATGTAATTCTTATGCCGAATATTTCAGGTGTAAATGCATCAAATATTGACTACTCTGCGATTAAAGATATTGTTTCAGATGTAAGTCTAAAATCCGTTGAAGATTCTGCAAACGGTTATACAAAAATTACATTAACCACAACAAAACCTGTTACAATTACGACATCTACCAAAAAGAGCACCCCATTAACAGATGAACAAAAGG
Source organism: Isotricha sp. YL-2021a (assembly GCA_023806865.1). Classification (NCBI taxonomy): domain Eukaryota; phylum Ciliophora; class Litostomatea; order Vestibuliferida; family Isotrichidae; genus Isotricha; species Isotricha sp. YL-2021a. Next base: position 40,560 of record JAJJLH010002034.1, read on the forward strand.
CGTACAAGAATTTGATTGCTCAGGCAAAGGGTTATGCTGCGCAAGCAACGGCAACACAACCTCAACCTGCACAAACAAAACCTGCGCAAGTTCCAAAAACACAGCTTGCTAAACAAGTTTCAAATTCTGAACAGCAAGCGAAACCTAAAAATAACACTTCGGAAAAAAGTACATTGATTTCATCTGTACCGATTAACCCTGTTGTTAATACTGAAAATAAAACAGTAAACAAACAAAAGTCGACTAATAAAAATCAAGTATCCGATATAAAAAATACTCAACAAAAAGCAAAACCGGCAGCTCCTCTTGCTCCGACGAAAAATATTTCGTATGAAGAAGAAACAAAATCAATTTCACAAACTATACAAAATAATGTTGCGAGTGATACTCCCACAAAGTCGGTTTCTGAACAAACACAACAAGAAACAGATATAGCTGCAACAAAAATTTCCAGTGAACAAAATTTATCAAATAATATACAAACACAAAATGTTATTCCACAGACAAGAAGTAGTGAAGGAACAGAGAAGAATATGCTTACGACAGTTATTATATTGTTATCATCAATTTTGGGATTAATGGCCTTCTTTAAAGGAATTAAAAGTTCTCTTGAGGGTTCAGTTGTACTTAAAAAATCTTTTAAGGATAATTTGCACGAAAAACCGCATGAACCGGTTGCAGATTATTCTGATATCACATCTGACAAGTCGTTGTCTTGGCAAGAAAAGTACCAAAAATACGTTAATTCCGCCGTAGAAATAAATCCTGAAGATGGTATTTTGAGACATGTCGGTAATGGCGAATATGAATTTGTTAATTCTTCAGAACTTGAATCAATATATAAAGAAAACAGTTACGAAGTGGGATACGGTGAAGCAATATCCGGTGCTGGCGGTGCTGCACAGCTTCAACCAAACAGTGAGCCAAAATTTAAATCTTATAACAAACCTGCCAGAAACTCTTCTCCATCAGATATTCCTCCTATCAAGAAAGTTAAAAATCAGGCTTTAAGTGCTGATTCTGCACCGAAACTTAAATTAGTCGGAGATGATACAGGGTTTACAAGTTATAAAGATTTGGCAGAATCTTTGGAAAGAACACTGCATGAATCTCCTGATGTTGAAAGAATTAGTATAGATGAAGAATCTTTGCTTAAACAAATGGATTTCGAGATAGGTGCTTCAAAAGACGGAAGTGCAATTGTACAAAAAGAAGAAGAAGCAATTTCAAATTCTATAAGGAAAGCTCCTAAACTAAAAGCTTTTGCACAAAAACTTGCATTAGAAGAAACTCGCAGATTTTCTCCTTCACCTAAAAATCATTCTGATGTTATAAAATCAAGAAATGTTGAATCAAAATATGTAAATCTTGAAAATTCAAGACTATACTCATCAGGCAGAACTTTTGAGAATGCAAATTTAAGTTCAGCAGATTTAATTACAAGAAATAAGATTAAGTCAAACAGAGTTATGTCATCTCCTGTTAAAAAGTCAATTAATAAAACAAACAAATACTCAACTATAAGTTTAGACGAGTTCTTTGATTCTATGGATTCGTCAAGCAAGATTACTGCTCCTGCAACGTTGGCAAGCAGAGTTGCAGATAAGTTAGCCTATATATCAAATTCTGACGAAAAAATTGAAGCAAAAACATCCGAAGTAAAAAATCCGCTTGACGGTAAAGTCGTAAAAGCCGGCTACAATATTGATGAAACCAGTGGTTTTTATATTGTAACTGATAAAGAAGGACATTGCTCTTTGATCGGGAAAGTGAACAATGAAGTAACCGTTCTGAAAGATTTTTCTCACTCGGTTGAGGCAAAACTTCAGGTCAGAAAAGACGGAGACAATGTATATATTGTAAAAGCCGCAGGCGAACGCTATTTGGTTGAAGTTAACGGCAGCAGAATGGGCGTATTAATAGAATTATAAAAATAATTCAGAAGAAGAGTTTTTGTGAAAAAAATAATATGTAGTATTTTTATATGTGTTTTTTCTGCATTTTTACTATGCGGATGCTCTCCTAAAGATGATAGAACGGTTATCAAGTTTGCGAGTTGGGGTTCTAAATCTGAAACAGATATTATAAAACCCATTCTTGCAGAATATGAAAAAATTAACCCTGATGTAAAAGTTGATTTTATGCATATCCCGCAAAATTATTTTCAAAAAATTCATCTTTTGTTTGCATCAAATACACCGCCGGATGTTGTTTTTATAAATAATTTATATCTCCCGATATATGCAAATGCGGGAGTTCTTGAGCCGGTTGATGATTGGGCGGATTTGTCGCAGTATAGCGGAAATGTATTGAATGCACTTTCCTGGAAAGCTAATGTTTATGCTGTTCCCAGAGATGTTTCAAATTTAGTGGTGTTTTATAACAAAGATTTGTTTGACAAATATGGTATAAATTATCCCAAAGGTAATTGGACGTATGATGATTTTATAGAAATTGCCATAAAATTTAAAGAAAAAGGTGTTTTTGCGATAAGTTTTGAAAAAGCACCGCTATTCTTTTTGTCATATTTGATGAGTGAAGGCGGAGAGATTGTTAATAGAGCAGGTACAATTACCGTTTATGACGAATCTGCGCAGAAGGGATTGAATTTATACGCGGATTTGAGGAAGAAATACCATGTTGCCCCGAGAGCGGAAGAAAGTGCAAGTGCAACAATGGCACAGATGTTTTTGCAGCAAAAGATTGCAATGCATCTGACAGGGCGTTGGCTCGTCCCTAAATATAGAGAAGAAGCCGACTTTGATTGGGACATTGTGCAATTTCCGAGCGGCAGCAAAGGTAGTATTGTTCCTCTTGATGCATCAGGCTGGGCGATTGCAAAAAATTCCAAACACAAAGAAGAGGCTCATAAACTCGTTAATTACCTTTCCTCAAAAACGAGTATTGAAAAATTAGCGGCATGCGGTTTGATAGTTCCGGCAAGAGAGGATGTTGCCAATTCAAAATATTTTCTTGACGGTAAAAAACCTAGGAACGCAAAAGTATTTTTAGATGTTATTAAAACCTCAAAACCTACGCCTGTACCTGTAAATTACAATGAAATCTTAGATAGCTTGTCTGACTATTTTGAAGAAAAATTTAATTAAAAATATTATATTTTGCATTATTTTGTTTATTACGATTTATATGTTTATGTTATTATTGACATAACAAGTTTAGTCATAATATAATTCTTGTACACAAAGCTAATAACGGATTTTAGGGATATTAAATATACAATTTACACCAAACAAAATCCGTAGAAGAAGAGGATAAAATGAAAAAAAATATAATAATTATAATACTGGTTATTCTGGCTGCTGTCGGAATAAGATTTGGTATTTCTGTTTTTAACGGCATAAAATCTGCAAAAGCAATGAAAAGTCAAAAAGCACCGGAGGTTGTTGTTGATACAATCAAGGAAACAGACATTATTCGTATTTATGAAGCTCCGGGACGTGTTACGGCAAAATACAGGGTAGACGTTCTTGCTCGTATCAGCGGATATTTGCAAAAGAGCTATTTTAAAGAAGGTGATTTTGTAAAAGCAGGGCAGACTTTATTTTTAATTGAGCCCGCAGAATACGCAAATGCAGCCAACGTTGCAGGAGCTGATGTAAACAATTTAAAAGCCCAGTTGGATTATGCGGAAAAGCAATTGGCCAGAGCAAAGGAACTTGTTGAAAAAGATTATATAGCAAGATCTCAGTATGATAATATTTTATCTCAGAGAGATTCTCTGAAAGCTCAGTTAGCTTCCGCTCAGTCAAGATATGCAGATAGCAACAGAAATCTTGGCTATACAAATGTAAAAGCTCCGGTTGACGGGCGTATCGGTATTATTGATGTAACTTTAGGCAATTACGTAAGTCCGGCATCAGGTCCTCTAACTACGATAAACAGTATGGATCCTATGTATGTAACATTTCCTATAGAGGCAGATGATTACAATACGCTTGCAAAGGCTGACGGCGCAGATAACAGTAACAGAAAAATAGAATTATATTTTTCTAACGGTCAAAAATATGAATTAGACGGTGTCCAGGATTTTAGTGATAACAAAATAGATGAATCCACAGGTACGGTTACTTTGCGTGCAACATTTAAAAATCCAAATAACCAGCTTTTACACGGTGAATTTGTAAGTGTAAAATTGTACTCAAATAAACCGGTTAAAACACCGGTTGTTCCGCAAGTCGCAGTCCAAGAAAATCAGGCAGGGAAGTATGTTTATACCATTGATGAACAGAATTTGCCGCAATTGACATATATAAAAGTTGACGGCCAAAACGGTGAAAATTGGGTTATAAAAGAAGGCTTAAAGACAGGAGATAAAATTGTTGTAGAAGGTATACAAAAAGTTATGCCGGGAAGTCCTGTAACTATAAAGGAAAAATAAAAGATGTCCGAAAATAAACAGCAGGGGAATTTATTTATAAGACGCCCAAAGATGGCGATAGTTATATCTCTGGTAATTATGCTTGCCGGAATGCTTATGATGACGCAGCTTCCTTTGGAAGAATATCCGTCAATTACACCGCCGCAAGTTGTTGTTACGGCAACATACGCCGGTGCAAGTTCGGATGTTATTGAATCAACCGTTGCGGCTCCGATTGAGGCGCAATTAAACGGTACTGATAATATGATTTATATGTCATCAACCTCAAGAAACGGACAGTACCAATTGACATTGTACTTTAGAATAGGTACAGACCCTGATATAGCGGTTGTAAACGTGCAAAATTCTTTGCAGCTGGTCACACCTCGTCTGCCTGAAGATGTTCGAAGGTACGGTTTATCCGTTAGAAAGTCCACAGGCGGCCCCGGTATTATGATGATTTCCGTAAACTCGCCATCAGGCACCTATGATTCGCTGTATATTGCGAACTATGCCTCAATATTTGTAAAAGATGAACTTTCGCGTATCCATGGTGTAGGTACGGCTGCCGTATTCGGTTCTTCGGATTATTCAATGAGGATTTGGCTTGATGTAAATAAAATGGCAAGTTTAGGTATTTCTGTGAGCGAAGTTAATGCCGCAATTCAATCCCAAAACTTGCAGGCTCCTGCCGGTGATTTAGGTGTTGAACCGATGGTTAATAAACAGCTGATTAAATTGACACTCAGAACAAAAGGCAGATTACAAACACCTGAAGAATTTGAAGAGATTGTTGTTCGTTCAAAACCTGACGGTTCACAAATAAAATTAAAAGATATAGCAAGAGTTGAATTAGGTGCAGAAAGTTATTCATACTTCTCTCGTATTGGCGGGAAAAATTCTGCAATTATTTCTATTTCTCAGATTCCGGAAGCAAATGCTATTGAACTCTCAAACCAATTAAGAAAAAGAATGGTTGAATTAAGCAAGAATTTTCCGCAGGGTATAGAGTATAAAATTCAACACGATGAAACAACGTACGTTAGAGAATCAATCAGAGAAGTTATCAGTGCGATTGCATTGGCAATACTACTTGTAGGTATTGTGTGTTATTTGTTCCTTGGAACAGCAAGAGCTGCATTTATTCCGATATGTGCGATACCTGTTTCTCTAATTGGTGTATTCATTTTTATGAATATATTTGGATTTTCGATAAATTTACTTATATTGTTTGGTCTTGTACTTGCCGTGGGGTTGGTTGTTGATGATGCCATTGTTGTCTTGGAAAACACCCAGCGTCACATTCAGGCCGGATTGTCTGCAAAAGAGGCGACAGAAATTACAATGAAAGAAGTTTTCGGTGCCGTTCTTGCAACGTCATTAGTATTAATGGCGGTATTTGTTCCGGTATCATTTATGGAAGGTATAACAGGGCAAATGTTCAGACAGTTTGCATTGTGTATAGCTTCTGCAATCGGACTATCAACAGTTGTTGCGCTGACATTATCTCCGGCATTGTGTACAATGATTTTGAAATCGGGTGGAAGAGAAAAAGCTGATTTTGAATTTATTCAAAAGTTTGATGATTGGTTTAACAATCTGCGGGATAAGTATCTTGGCGGAGCCTTAAGGTTTATAAATTCTTGGAAACTGACACTTGGTACATTCTTTATAATTTTGGTCTTTATCTTGTTTATGGGAAAAATTTTACCGACAGGATTTTTACCTAATGAAGACAGAGGTGTTATTTTTACGAGAATACAGTTGCCTGACGGTTCTTCGGCATCAAGAACAGACGTTGTCGCAAAAGATGTGGAAAAGAAATTACTTGCAATCCCCGGTGTAAAAAATACTATTACACTGGTTGGATTTGAAGGAGAGAATACTTCGTTTGTTGTTGCAGAATTGGATGATTGGTCAAAGCGCAGAAGAAAAGATCTTAAGTTAGACAGTATCCTTGCTAAAATTCAAAAGGATTTTAAAAATTATCCTGCAGCAACGATTTCTTCATTCGTCCCCCCGGCAATAAGCGGTTTAGGTATGGTAGGCGGTTTTGAGTACCAGCTTCTTGACAAGGGAGACAGAACCCCGCAACAGCTCTATGACGAAGCTGTAAAGTTTACAAATGCTGTATATAAAGAAGATAAAGAAAAAGATGCTATATTTACTCTTTTGAATTTTACATATACAGCTACATTACCGCAAATGATGATAGAGGTTGATGCATCGAAAGCAATGGCTCAAAATGTTTCGATTCAAGAAGCATATAACGCTCTTGCATCGTATTTTGGCAGAAGTTATATAAACGACTTTAACAAATTAGGTCGTGTTTTCCGTGTTTATATGCAGGCGGATGCTCCATTCAGGGAAAAACCGTCTGATATAGATGGCATATACATAAAAAATAATTATGGGAAGATGGTTCCGTTGTCAGCTGTAATAAAGACAAAAGAAATAGTTGGCCCTTATAGTTTGGCAAGGTTTAATATGTACCCGTCAGTTACCATAAACGGAATGGTTCGTCAGGGCGTAAGCTCAGGTGAAGCAATGGCAAGAATGGCAGAAATGTCGGATAAATATTTGCCAAAAGATATGGGGTATGCTTGGTCGGGTGCTTCTTTACAGGAAAGCGAATCAAGCGGACAAATAGGTCCTATTATTGCAATGTCATTGATATTTGTATATTTATTCCTTGTTGCATTGTATGAAAGCTGGATGCTGCCAATGGCTGTAATGCTGGTTTCTCCGATTGCTTTAGTCGGTGCATTATTCTTCCAGTATTTGGCGGGATTTTCTCTGGATTTGTATTCTCAGATTGGTCTTGTAATGTTGATTGGTTTGAGTACGAAGCAGGCAATTTTGATTATAGAATTTGCGAAAGATGCACATAAAAATGGCATGCCAATAGTTGAGGCTGCAACACAAGCCGCAAAATTGAGGTTTAGGGCTGTAATGATGACAAATATTGCTTTCATCTTAGGGTTGCTGCCGTTAGTATTTGCAACAGGTGCAGGTGCTGCCAGCCGTAATTCCGTTGGTATGACAGTTATGGGTGGTATGATTGCGGTTGCGTTTGTCGGTACGTTCCTTGTTCCGGCATTTTACGTTATGATTGAAAAATTTAAAATTTTTACTGCTCATAAGTTCGGTAAAAAAAAGGAAAATAGAGATAATGTTTAGGAAAATATTGATAATAAGTTTAATTTTGGGATTTGCGGGTCTTCCTGTTATAGCGAAGTCCAAGTCTGAGATAGGCAATGATATTAATGACAAGGAGTATCCGTCTGCAGAGAAAGTTTTGCCGGCCAAAACAGAAGACACTGATAATCCTATCACAATTTCCGGTTCTGTGGAAAAAAATGTCAATATGACATTGGATATGTGTATAGAGTTGGCACTTGGTAATAATCCGCAAATAAATTCGGCATTCCATGATATGTTGGCATCAGATTCAAGAATTAAACAAGTCTGGTCAAATTATTTCCCGCAGTTAAATTGGCAGTCCGGCTTTACAAGAATTCGCCAGTTGCAGTTATCAGATGTTTTTGGTAGAAATTTAACCTACAATTACTACCTTGCAGGACAAATTACTTTGCAGCAAATGTTGTATGACTTTGGGGTTACGCAAAATCAGGCGACAATAAAAAAATTAGATTATAAAGCTTATAAAGCAAGTCTTGCAGGAGTAATTAATGACGTTATCTATCAAACAAAGGAAGCTTATTATAACCTTTTGCTTGCTATGGAAAACAAACGAGTTGCAGAGGATAACGTAAATAAATATGAATTATTTTATAATCAAGCAATAGCTTTTTATAAAATAGGTATGAACCCGAAAGTTGACGTTACAATTGCGCAGTCAAATTTGTCCAATGCAAAATTAAATCTAATACAAGCTGATAATTCCGTTAATTTGGCTATTGCAAAATTAAATAACGTGATGGGTGTTCCTTTTATTGATAAATATGAAATTCAAGAAAGATTAGAATATAATCCTGTTAATATTACTCTTAATCAAGCCGTGGACATTGCAAGAGAATCAAGACCTGAACTAAAGATGGCAGAATTGCGAGTTGAAAGTGCAAAACAGACTGTAAAACTTGTTAAAAAATCATACCTGCCGACAATTTCTCTTGAAGGACAATATATGCGAGGCGGCAGACACATAAACAGTAATTATGGTTACAGTATCGGAGGATATTTGACATTTCCAACGGTCAACGGTGCACTTATAAGAAACGAAATAAAAGAAGCAAAATATTTATACAACAAGGAATTGGCAGAGGCAGAGAATACTCAAAATGCTATATATTTGGAAATTCAGACGGCGTATTTAATGTTGACGGAAAAGAAAGCACAAATTCCTGTTGCAATTCTGCAAGTAAAACAAGCAAAAGAGAATTATGAACTTTCATACGGCAGATATCGTGTAGGCGAAGCAAGTCCTGTTGAATTAAGAGACGCACAAGTAACATATCAGGAAGCCCAATTCGATTATTATAATACACTGTATGGATACAATTCAGCAAAAGCTGCACTGGAAAAAGCAATCGGTAAAAATCTTGTCTGTGAAGAAGAACCGGTAGAGCTTAAAAGTAAGTCATAGCATACGGTAATTAGTATTTAGGGCAGGATTCTATTTCAATTTAATATAATTAACTTTTTCCCAACTTATGTCTATATAATCGACTTTTGTTCTCATATATTTAACTTGAGGTAATATTGAAGAGATACGCTCTATTCTTTCATATACTGTACCATCAAGTTTACCCAATCTAATTTTTACAGATTTAACTTTAACAAAAACATTGTTCGGATCTCTCATATCAATGTATTCAATAGGTTCTTTGGCATATGTCGCAACGTATGCTGCAATTTTTTGAATTTCGCTTATACGTGCATATGTCCATTTGGTATAGCGGTTTTCTCCTCCGGTGGAAGCTATAACTTTTATTGTCTTATAGTTAGACGGAAGCGGCATAAAATCTTGTCCCATTAGTACACCATCATCAGCAAAAGCTCCGAGTATTGGGGATTTTTCGTCTGCAACAATGGAAATAATCGGATGACGTTCTTTTAGCATAATAACCAGCCTTGCAGGGAAAGCATAACGTCTTATATAAACTTCCTTTACAGGTTTTAGTTTAAGAATATCTTTTTGGATTTCAGAAGTTTTCATCATATATATTGGCTTATTCGGAACTTTATGAATCTTTAGAACCGCATATATACGGTATGGTTTTACAATCCTGTTGTTTTTGATAATTATTACATTGTTATTTGCTTTTGTATACGCATCTTGCGGAAGATACCACTGCGGCATTTTTGATATATATATCAGAGCAAATAGAAGTATTAAAGTCATAAAGAATCTAAAGGTTTTTCTGTAAACATTTTGCTTACGTCTGCCCCTTCTAACCTTTCTTGTTTTTCTGACTTTTTTTACAAGTTTGGTTGGATCTATAATTTCATTATTATTTTTTGTTTTATTTTTTTCTTCCATTTTATTTATTTATTTAGTCCGACACTGTTCAATATCAAAAGTACCAATTCATCATAACTTATACCCATAGCGGCAGCCTGAGCAGGAAGGTCGCTGGTCTCAGTCATCCCCGGACTGGTATTAATTTCAAGAAAATATGGTTCATCATTCATAACCATAAAGTCTACTCTTGATACACCCGAGCATCCGGCAGTTTCGTGTGCTTTTACTGCAATTTCTTTAATATGTTTTGTAGCTTTTTCTGATAAAGCAGTAGACGGTACAATAAAATCCGACATACCTTTTGTATATTTTGCTTCAAAATCATACCATTCGTTTTTCGGTCTAATTTCCAATATCTCAGTTGCAAAAGCTTTTCCGTCTTTTTCCAGTACTCCGACAGTTATAAAAAATCCGTTTATAAATTCTTCTATAAGCACATCAGAATTATATTTTGTTGCTTCTTCGTACGCCGGTACAAGTTCTGAAGGAGTGTTAACCTTTGTCATACCAAAGCTTGAACCCTCACATACAGGTTTTGTGATAAGAGGGTATCTTAGACCTTCGCAAGCTTTTACAACATCTTCACCCTTTTTTACGAAAACTGACTTAATGAGAGGGATGTCTTTGCAAGTGGACAAAACTCGTTTTGTATATTCTTTATTCATACAAATGGCACTGGCCATAACTCCACATCCGGCATAAGGTATTTTTAAAATTTCTAAAACCCCTTGAACACAGCCATCTTCACCATATTTACCGTGCAAGGCATTAAATGCGTAGTCATATTTACCATAAGTAAGTTTTTGTGCAATATTTTTATCAACATAAACCAATTCGGCATTATCGTACCCTAATCTTTTTAAGGCTTCATAACACCCTTTACCTGAACGCATTGAGACTTCCGCTTCTGAGGACATTCCTCCGCATAAAACAGCTATTTTTGCATTTTTGTCTACCTTATACTCAATATTTTGCATAGTTCAACCTCTCTTATATTTTTATTACCTAAATATTTTACCTCGGGTTTTAATTCAATTTCAAATTTTTCTTTAACTTCTGTATACATTTTGTACATTAAATTTAAAACATCCTCTGAAGATGCATTATTACTGTTTATTATAAAGTTTGCGTGGTTTTCCCAAACTTTTGCACCGCCGAAGAAAAAGTTTTTTGCTCCAATTTCATCCAACAATCTGCCTGCAGAATTGCCCTCAGGATTTTTAAAGATGCTTCCGCAATTCGGCAGAGCAAGTGAAGGCTGGTGAGTTTTGCGAAAAGCAAGATTTTCTTCCATTTGCTTTTTTATTTCATCTTTAGATTTTTGCTCTAGTTCAAATTCACCCTGCAAAACGACTAAATTATCGGTTTCACATCTTGAAGTTCGGTATGCAAAATTCAAGTCTTCCTTTGAAAGTTTTATAATACCCTTTTCTTTTGAATAGCAAGTTGCACAAATCAAAGTATCACTGATAGCTTGTCCGTTAGCGGAGGCATTCATGTATATTTCTCCCCCGACAGAGCCCGGAAATCCAATCATAAATTCAAATCCCGATAAACCCGCTTCGCAAGCGATTTGTGCAAGTTTTGGACCTTTTACTCCCGCATCGGCGATAACATGAGTTCCATTAATTTCTACATTTGCCATTTTGGTCGTAAGAATTATTTTTCCGTCATATCCGTCAGATGAAACCAAGGTATTTGAAAGATTCCCAAACACTTTAAGATTATTATTTTCTGATAAAAGTATTTCAGACATTTCTTTAATACTTTGCGGAAAAAATACATCGCCGATTTTTCCGCCGATTTTAAATGTTGTGAGCTGTTTTATTTCAAAATCGTTCTCAATCATATTATTTTACAACGACTTGTGATAAGGCAAGCAATTCTTTACCCAAGTTGGTAATCGTACCTGCACCTAATCCTATTACTACATCGCCTTCTCTTAATTCAGGCATTAACTGTTTTGCCACATCAGAAATTTTTCCGGGCATATAAACACATTTTAATTCTGATTTTTCACAAAATTCGTTTACAAAATTTTGTGAATTTACGCCATCAATAGAATCTTCGCTTGCTGCATAAACGTCGGTTACAACAAGTTCATCAATACCTTCAAATGCTTCCATAAAATCATTCCATAGATTTTGCAATCTTGTGTATCTGTGCGGTTGAAAAACAGCAATAACACGTTTGTTTTTGAAAGCTTTAGATGCAGATAAGGTCGCTTTAATTTCTGTCGGGTGATGAGCATAATCATCATAAATAGTTATTCCTTCAAATTCACCGACTTTTTCAAAACGTCTGCCCATGCCGGTAAAAAATTCAAAATACGGATTAACCAAATTCATATCTACACCTGACGAATGTAAACTTGCCCATACGGCAAGAGAATTATAGACATTGTGGACGCCTTTCAAACAAATTTTTAATGTTGTTTGGAAGTTTCCGTCATAATAAATATTAAACGTTGTATAATCCTCGCCATAGGTTATGTTTTTCGCGCAATAGTCAGTATTTCCGCCGATTGAATATGTCAAAATCTTTGCATTGTTTGTTAATTTGTTTTCCGCAAAATATTTCATCAAACGTTTTACACCTTCATTATCGGCATTTGCCAAGATTACTCCATTCACCTTCATGTTAGATAAGAAACTTTCAAAAGTTTCTAATATTGAATCCAAACCGTTTTTGTAAAAATCTAAATGGTCGGGTTCCAAGTTGTTGACAACAACACAGTTTGGAGAATATTTAACAATTGTTCCGTCGCTTTCATCAAGTTCGGCTATAAAAAATTTATCATTAGTGCAATTTGCATTTGTGTTCAACTCTGGAATAAGTCCTCCTACGACGTAAGATGGTTTTAAGCCGGCTTTTTCCATAACATAAGAGCACAAACCGCTTGTTGTTGTCTTGCCATGAGTTCCTGAATATCCTATAAAATATTCCTCATGTTTAGATATTTCCGCCAACAAATCTGAGCGGTGCCAAATTGTTAATCCTAATTCTCTTGCTCGTACCATCTCCGGATTGTCTTGTCTAATTGCCGTGCTTGCTATAACAGTGCAATCTGCCGGAACATTATCTGCATTATGTCCTATAAAAACTCGTGCTCCGAGTTCTCTCACTTTTTGTACATATTTGCTATCGCTGATATCAGAACCGGAAACTTCAAACCCTTTTTGTAAAAGGTATTTTGCCAATCCGCTCATTCCGACACCGCCTATTGCTATAAAATGATATTTCTTCTTATCCAAAACGTTTTTCCCTAATCAAATTAACAGTGTAACTACTATTAAATTATAGTACATAAATATTTTTCAGGCTCTATGTAATAAATTATTTACATATCACTCATACTGCGTTCAAGGCTTTTTGCAGCATTAAGTAATTTTTCCACTAAATCAGATTTTTGAAGTTCTGATATGATTTCTTTCTTTGTTCCGGTTGCTAAAAGTCTCTCTGCTATGTATTGAGAAGGAAGTTTATATGCAGTTAGATACAAATTTCTTGTTGTTTCGTGTCCTGCAACTTCTTTCGGAGGTTTGGTGATTTTTAACATGTAGTCCGTTATAATGCTGGATTTGTCAGGATTTTTAAAAGCCTCATACACCACATTAAACTCGCCAAATTCAGGGAATTTCCCTTCAACATTCTTGTTCAGTGCTTCTAAAGCTTTTGCCAAAGATTCTTTTAACATTTTATCCATATTTTTAACCTCGTTTGGAGTATATTTGATTCCTTGAAAGTTTGTTCTGTTGTTTATGTATGAATAACCTACTGTTAACATCTTTGCCTCTTTATTTTTTACTTTGTATGTTAAAAAAACAAAGATATTTTTTTTTGCTATTTTGATAGGTTATTTGTTACATTATTTACTTTTTTACGGTTTTATCTGCGAGTTCACTGTCAACTCTTAAGAACACCGGTTTAATATCCTCTTTTGAAATCAATTTTCCGGAATTAATTTCATTTGTTGTAATGTCATCCAATTTCTTAGTTATGTCATATGAAAGTTGTCTTGCCATTTCACGAGCAATATTCGGACAATACGGATAGATTAAAGAAGATATTACGCACATTATTTCCAGGACGGTTGTGAGTACTTGCCCGCATTCAGTCATTTTCCCGTCTTTAGCCAATGTCCACGGTGCATTGTCTGTTACATATTTGTTTGCACTATCGACGATTAACATAATTTCTTGTGCAGCCTCTGCAATTTCAAAATGATTGAAATGGTTTTCCACAACTTTAATTTTACCGACACTCTCCTTTATAAGACTAAGAGAGCCGTTAACTAACTCAGGAGATTTGGTTACAAAAAATTCTTCCTTTACTTCTCCGTCAAAATATTTTACAAGCATTGACAAAGTCCTGTTCAATAGATTTCCCATTGAATTTGCAAGGTGTGCATTTACTTTTTCTTTAAAGTCGTTATCGGAATAATTTCCGTCTCTGCCGCAAGGTGCTGATGTTGCCATATAATATCTGAAAGCATCAGGATGTTCAAGCTCAAACGCTTCTAATACCGATGTTGGAGATACAACGTTACCCAGGGACTTTGACATCTTTGTTTCATCAATTGTAATCCAGCCATGAGCAAAAATATGTTTCGGCAGCGGTAAATCAAGTGCCATCAATATTCCAATCCAATAAATACTATGAAATTTGAGAATATCTTTACCTATAACGTGAACATCTACCGGCCATAATTTTTTGAACTGCTCACTTGATTCTCCGTCAGGGTTGTAGCCTATTGCAGTAATATAATTTGACAGAGCATCTATCCATACATAAATTGACTGCTCGGGATCATCCAGAATATCAATACCCCAGCCGACATTATCCTTGGAACGCGATACAGAAATATCTTGAATATCTTCCAATTGATTAATTACTTCAGTTGCTCTGAATGACGGAACAATAAAATCCGGATTATCTTTTATGTGTTTTATTATTGCATCTTTGTATGCAGACAATTTAAAGAAATAATTTTCTTCTTTTACGATATCGGGTTTTTTCATATGATCAGGGCATAACCCGTCTTCTGTTAAATCTTTTGGGTTTAAAAAGCATTCGCAACCTGAGCAGTACCAACCTTCATATTCATGTTTATAAATTGCCCCTTTGTCTTTAAGTTTCTGAAATATCTTTTGAACAATTTTTTCGTGGTCTTCGTCAGTAGTTCTTATAAACCTATCATAATTTACATCAAGAGCCTTCCAAGCATCTTTGAACTTCTGAGCATTTTCGTCACAAAGCTCTTTCGGACTGATGCCTTTAGATGCAGCGGTTTTTTGTATTTTTATACCATGCTCATCTGTTCCTGTTAAAAAGAATAAATCGTCGGTGCGTTGACTGTAATGTCTTGCGATAATATCCGTTAAAATTTTTTCATAGGCGTGACCTATATGGGGGGCACCGTTTACATAATCTATTGCGGTTGTTATATAATACTTATCCATAATCTTCTTATTCCTCGTTTACTAATAATTCTATATTAGCACAAATATACAGCTTACAGATAAAACCACAAAATTATCCTTGCATATTTCGCAACAAGTATTAATAAATAGCTGAAAATAAAGTCATAGATTATTTTTAGTCCGCTTTGAGATACAATCCAATTGGTTGCAAAGTTTATACCGGCATGTTTAAAGTATGCTATTGCAAGCATATAGAGAATACCGATTAAATGAATGGTAATAACTCCAAGGAATACTGCCTTTGCAACATTTTTGTATGAATAATCCTTTTTCAAAACTGAACCCAATATGATTCCTGCCGGCAAATAGGCTAATATATACCCAAACCCGTATGTAAAAATATATCTTAATCCACCGCCAAGGGCAAATACAGGTATGAAAAATAAACCGGCCATAATGTACAATACAATACTTAAACTCCCATATCGTCTGCCTAATAGTCCCACTGTAAAAAGAGCAATAGGTATTTGCGGAATATATTTTATTGTGAATAAAAAGTCATCAATATCAAGTGACTTCCCTTTGAATAGATCCATTGGTATTATGAAATGAGTTACGTCAAGCTGTAAAAATGTAGCAATAACGAGAAGGAAAGCACAAAAAACAACCAGCATTAATGTTCCAATTCCAAAGCTTATTCCGTGATTCGAACCTGATTTTTTTTTCTTTTTCTTCTTATTTTTTTTAGGTTGTTTTTCAATATCAGGCTCATTCGAAGAAATTTCCGAAATTTCTTGATTTTGTATGTTAGGATTTTCGTTATTTATACTATCGTTATTCATTTATTTTGATAACCTTTTTTAAATTTTCGATATTCTTTTTGTAAAGTGTTTTAAATTTATCGTAAAAAATATTTTCTGTCCACATTATCAGAGCATCTTCATTATTATCTTGATAATAATTTTTCCTTGTGCCAAGGGATTTTAAGCCATATTTTTCATACAAATTTATTGCTTTTTCGTTTGAAACTCTGACCTCTAAAGTAATATATTTTATTCCGTTTTTGTAGCAATTTTCTACTACACAGTGTAAAAGCGCCTCCCCAATTTTTCTTCTTCTGTATTCGGGTTTAACGGAAACGGTTGTTATATGTGCCTCTTCCATAATCTGCCAAGTACCGATGTAACCAAGCATATTGTCATTTTCATCTAATGCACAAAAATAAAAAGCTAAGTCATTTGACAACTCATTAAAGAAAGATTCCCTTGACCAGTGGTGTTCGCCATAGGATTCTTTTTCGATTTCTATAACGGAATCAATATCTTGTATCGTCATCGGACGAATTTTTATTTTCAATGCGCTATTTGTCTCCATATGCCAATTTTACCACGGCGGGGGTTTGTGTGCAAATAATTATTTCAACAAAAAGCTCCCATTTTTTGGGAGCTTTTTGTAAAATGTTATTTTTAAAAAAGAATTAAGCTTCAGGAGCAGCTTCTTCAGCAGGAGCTTCCTCAGCCGGTGCTGCTTCTGCCGCAACTTCTTCAGCCGGAGCTTCTTCAACCGGAGCTTCTTCAACCGGAGCTTCTTTAGCAGCTTTTGCTTCTGCTTCTGCTGCGGCTTTTGCTTCTGCTTCTGCAGCAGCTTTTGCCTGAGCCTTTTTAGAAAGTTTTACAGTTTCTTTCTTTTTATATTTCAAAGTGCCGTCAGCATCGCAATTTTTCATCAAATATGCAACTGTTTCTGTCGGTTGTGCACCTTTTTTAACCCATTCCTTAGCAGTTTCTACATCGAATTTCATAACTTTAGTTTTTGGGTTGTAGTGTCCTAATTCTTGAATAGGTCTGCCTTCACGCTTTGTTGTAGAATTAATAACAATAATTCTGTATGAGGGGTTCTTTTTTGCGCCTAATCTTTTTAATCTGATTTTTAACATTGTGTTTTTCCTTCTTATTAGTGTACTTTTGCCGGAAACTCAACCGCCGCTTGTTGTTTTTCCTTGAATCAGGCTAAGAGGAATTGCCTGTTCATAGCCCCATGTAATCATAAACCTAATTTAATTGCAAGCACTATGCTTTATTGTTTTTTATTTTTATTAATATTAAAATATTTTGTATGAAAATTTTTTATACAACATTGAACAAATACGAGACTGAAAAACTTTCAAAACCGGAATTAAAAGCTCTTCAATCTGATATCGGACGGCGTATAATTGAATTTGCAGGTAAAAAGATATATAACATTGAGGACACATCTGTTGTTGAAGAAAATTTTAAGCCGAAATTTTTGAATTCTGATATCAATTTTAGTATTTCACATTCAAATGAAATTGTGGCAGCAGCTTTTGATGATTTTTCTGTCGGCCTTGATATTGAATATATGAAAGAAAGAGATTTTAAAAGCTTATCAGGACATTATGGTATAACGGCATCGGATAAAATCGGTTTTTATAGACAATGGACCAGATTGGAAGCCGATATAAAAATACAAGCTGATGTAAAAAATTCATACACAGGTATTTTTGAAGATAATTATATGCTCACCATTGTTTCATCAAATCCAAATGGTATAGATTTTGAATTTGTAAAGATTAATTTAGACAAGGATTAAATATTATTTTTTTACGCCTGAATTTATGTTGGTGAAATAACCTCCGTATGAGTCTTTTAATTCAGGGGTAACAATCTCGCCATAAGTGTAGTATTCCAAAGCAGCATTTTTTAAGCCTGTACTGACTCTCCATCTTCCGTCTTCAAGAAAAAATTGATCCGGATAGTTATCATCAGCAACGACATGATATTTATAAAAAAACATTATTTCCGAATGAGAAAGAATTCCGTCTGAATCCCTATCCATTAGTAAAAACATAGGAACATATCTGCCTGAAAAATTGTTTCTTGTTGCTCCAACTTCTATACGGTAACCGGAATTATAATTTATTTGAAACTCAATGTAACTTAGTATGATTGCAATAATGATAAAAATATTTCTTAATAAAGTCATATCTTTCCCTTATTTGAAGTAGTATTCAATGTCAGAATCTAAATCTAATTTTTTGGCGTTCTTCCTGAAGATTTTTGATTTAATGCCCAGTTTTGCAAACCTGTATAAAAGACTTACTGCCAAAACACCAAAACCATACTTACAAGAACGCAAGAAGTCTATTGATGATGCTTCTTTAAAATATTTAGTCGGACAAGAAATTTCACCGATATTATACTTGTTATAAAACATCAGGGCGATGATTTCATTATCAAAAATAAAGTCGTCGCTGCAATCTTCCAAAGGCAACTCCCTCAATACCTTCGATGTAAATCCTCTGAACCCGGTGTGGTATTCAGATAATTTTTGGTTTGTAAAAACATTTTCAAATGCAGTCAGACATATGTTTGCTATAAATTTATATAAGGGCATTCCGCCTTTCAGAGCAGAATTTCCAAGCATACGAGATGCAAGGACGGCATCATATTCCTCAAAAGCCATCATAGATACGATTGCCGGAATAAGTTTTGGGGTATATTGATAATCCGGATGCAGCATCACAACGATGTCTGCTCCGGATTTCAATGCTGCTTTATAACATGATTTTTGGTTACCGCCGTAGCCTCTGTTTTCCTTATGCACAATAGTTTTTATGCCAAGATTTTTTGCGACTTCTCTGGTTTCGTCCTGAGAGTTGTCATCAACAAGAATTACTTCATCTACAAAATCCTTGTAGATTTCGTCATAAGTTTGTTTAAGAGTTTTTGCCGCATTGTATGCCGGCATAATTACGACGACTTTTTTACCGTTTATCATTTTTATTCTTCTACAACGGGTTCTGCTTCTTCTTTAACATCAGTTCTGATAGAAGTTTTGTCTGAACCTAAAGATTTGTCTTTAAACTTGTTTACCTGTCTGATTAATTTGTCAGCAAGTAAATCGATACTTTCATACATAGACTCAGCTGCTTCTTCGCATCTTACAACGCCGGTACTCATTTTACAGCTTACTTCTGCAACGTGTTTACCTGTTGCTGAAGGATTCTTGATTACTGATAACACTACATCAATAGCTTGAATCTGGTCATAATGATTAACAACTTTACCGATTTTTTCTTTAACATATGCTTTAATAGCTTCGGTAATTTCAATATTTCTTCCGTTTACGTGAATGTGCATTTATACCTCCGTGTTAAAATAGTGCCATATCAGTATAACACAACAGCACAAAAATTTAAAGAGGAACTTTAATTTTCGCAATGAAAAAGCGCAAAAGTTGTATATTTGCAAGGTATTTTAATAACAAAATTTTTAGATTACGCTTCTTCTTCAATTAAGAATTGCTGTAATTCAACGTTAGGAGTGCCGATTACTCTAACAAGTTCCAGTACGGATGCTTTCATTTGACATTTTTGTGATGAACCGCTAAAGAAATCTTTGTAAAAACAACCTTCGCAATTGCAGCCTCTTTTGTAACATTCAAGTGCTGTAGTCGTCCATCTTCTTACAGCAACAGCTCTTCCCATATCTCTACTTCTAAACAATTTATACTATCTCCAAATTATCTACTCATATCCCAAAATTCCAAGCCGATTACTTTGCCGGAATTCCGTCCCCACGGGCACCATGCCCTTCTGATATTTTTATGATATGTAAAGGGATAAAATTTTTCAATAGTGATACATGTGTATGTGAACATTTGTAACAAAACCCAGAAATAGTCTGCATATACGGGTTATAATGATATTAGATGGGCGATATCATGTGCTGTTACATGTTTTAAACGAGGTTGTAACATGCAATCATGCTCATGGCATGGTTTTTCATGATTTTAAAAATTATGAAGTTTTGTAAAATATTTTTTGAAAGGTGCTATAATGCAGTTATGATAACAAAAAACAAACTTGACAAGTTAGTCGAAAAATATGAAAAAGAGTACTTTATCGAATCTGATCCCATACAATTTCCGCACAGGTTTAAAAATAAGAAGGATGTAGAAATTGCGGGTTTTGTTGCATCATTAATAGCTTATGGCTCAAGAAAAGTTTTCATAAAGAAATTAGAAAGCTTGTTTGAAATAGCGCAGTTTGAGCCGTTGAATTTTATATTAAATTTTGAGAGGGGTATTTTAGGAGATTTTAATTATAGGTTTGGGCGGACGGAAGATTTCAATGATATTTTTGAGGTATTGAAAAATCTTTATTCAAAGGACGGAGGACTTGAAGAACTTTTTGAATATGCCTGGAAAAGTACCGGAACACTTAGAAATACACAATTTTTCAAAATAATAACTGATTATTTTTATTCAAGAGTAAAAGATAGTGCAGGGCAGGGGTTTTATTTTATGATACCCAATCCTGATAATGGCGGTGCAATGAAAAGGATGAATATGTTTTTAAGGTGGATGGTCAGAAAACCTCCGGTTGATTTTGGAATGTGGGATTTTATTCCTACTTCTGAACTGTTAATCCCGCTTGATGTCCATGTCGCAAGAGTGTCAAGAGAAATGGGATTGTTAAAAAGGAGTTCAAATGACTTTAAAGCTGTTGTTGAGCTGACGGACTGTCTTAAACAATTTGATTCAGAAGATCCCGTAAAATACGATTTTGCTACTTTTGGCTACGGGGTTTCAGAAAAATAGTTTTTTATTTTTGTAACATTTTACACTTTTTGGTGGAAAAAATTTTTTTGTTTGTATTTTAGAATAAAAGTATGGAGAATAAGGAAAAGACAAATCCATTTGCTAATATGAAAGGTGCTGAGAACAACTGGTTTTTAACTCCTCAGCAGTCTATTTCTTTGTCAAATTTTGCAACTCCTCCTCAAAGACTCAATGACCTGGATTCAAATATTTTGGAAGAAAAGGCATATTTGAGTGTTGAAGATGGCGCTTTGAAATTGGAATATAAAATTCAGGAAAAAGAAAAAGTTATAAAAGACATAAATGAAAAAATAAAAGTTGCTGATACAGTAGGGAACCAGCAGGACTTGTTCAGTTTAAAGGTAAAAAAACAACGGCTTGATAATGAATTAAAAAACCTGTATAAGGAATATTCATCCCAAAACTTATCTTCAAAAATATCCGGCGGAATAAATGATGCCGTAACCGGTGTAAGGCAAAGAAAAATGCCTGTTATAAATGCAATAAAAAGATTTGTAAAACGATATATCTTAGCAAAAATATCAAGAAAATTCAGGTCAATAGTTGCAATAGGCGATTCTTTGGAGACTCTGGATACGATAAACAAAAATGTGGACGAGTTGTTAAAAATGAAAACTCCATACGGCGAGACGGCACAGAATTACCAAAAATTAACCGAATACTTGTATCGTGCTCATAAAATTCGCTCTGAAATTAATAAATCAATAAAAAAATAAAATTCGTGCTATAATGCTGATATGAAAAGATTGGTTATTTTATCGTTTATACTTATGCTGGGTGCTTGTACTCCTGCTTTTGCCGTTGATGCCGAAGTAATTGAAGATTATATGGATATAATTTCAAATGATTGCTTATTAGGTGATTATGCGGATGCGGTAAAGTATTTGGACAGAATTATTCAAATGGTGCCGCAGGATGCGGAGTTCCCGAAATTAAAACGTTTATTGTACCAATTGGGAACAACAGACCAACGTTCATTTTTAGACGGCTATAACAAAGACATTGACAAAGCCCTTACATATAAGAGGCTTGGCGATAGAATAAATATGGGTAATACCCTTGTGGAAGCTACTAAAAGCGGGAATTTTTGGGTGTTCGGATATTTGGGAGATTATTACAGAGAAAATAAAAATTATAAACCCGCAATAGATGCATATTTTCAGGCTTATCAGATGCAGCCGTCATACACACAGGCTCTGTTGGCAATTGCTATATGTTATTTGGAGTTAGGTGAATATGAGATGGTTCACGAACCCATAAAAAGATTTTTGTATCAGAATCAACAATGTGATTTGGCATATGCAATCAGGGCAAAAGCATATATGAATTTAAATCAGCTAAATGATGCGGAAACTGAAATAGTAACAGCTATTGCGCTTAATGATGATATTGAGTATCAGTTAATACACGGTATTATACTTTATAAAAAGGGCAATTACCCGAGAGCAATTAATGTGCTCTCTAAAGTTGCGGAAGAAGTACAAACAGCAGAAGTCTTTAAATATTTAGGACTTAGTTACCTCGGTCGAAAAGAATATAGCAATGCTATGTTAAATTTGGACAAAGCAATCCTCCTATCTGATGATGATATTGAATTAAATCAGAAGTATAATGAAACAAGAGAACTTATAAAAAATATTAACGAGGTAAAACTTCAAAACGAAGAGAGAGAAGAAGTAAAGCAGATATATGAAGACAAACCGCAAAAAAGAAAAAGGCATGAAAAAGAGAAAAAATAGACCATCATTTATTTCTCGGATGGTTAGCGGTATTTTTACACTTGCTCTTGCTTGTTTAATGGTTTGGGGGTACGAATATTGCAGTGCGAGCGATTTAAAATTTGCGCAAGTTTCGGATGTCCATTTTTCAACAGGGAATGTAAATACTTCATTTAAACTTACGGCAGAATCTCCAAAACTTCTCGACGATGTTGTGAATCAAATAAACGAAACTCCGGATATCAGTTTTGTTATGTTTACCGGAGATTTAATAGATAAATCATTTGAAAAGGAATTGCAGGCAGTTTTACCTCACATTGATAGGTTAAAATATCCTTGGTATTTTGTTTTTGGAAATCATGATCCTTGTGTCGGCGGGTATTTAACAAAGAAATTGTATCTTGAAATTTTGAATGAACATAACAAAAATATGAATACGGAAAAGCCGTATTATTCCTTTGTCCCAAGAAAGGGCTACAAAGTAATCGGACTTGATTCTATTATTGATACAAGAGTAACGGCAAATGGCGAGATTGATTCCGAACAGGTCAAATGGCTAAAACAAGAGCTTGATAATTCTAAAAAAGATATTGTTTTAATATTTTTGCATGTACCTGTGATAGAACCGTTTCCCAGCGAAGGCCACCGCCTGTTAAACGCAGGAGAGATTCAGGCACTTTTGGAAAGTTACAAAAATCCGATAGCGGTTTTTCAGGGACATTACCATGCGAACAAAATAACGCAGCATGAAAACGTTTTGTATGTAAGTTCTCCGGCTTTGGTATCATATCCTAATGCTTTTCGTATAATTACCATTAAGAATGAAAAGAGAAAAGTCGTTTTTGATATCCAGCAAAAAAATGTACGAGAGGCAAACGTAAGAAGTTTGGCAAAAATGATGGTATTTTCTTCACAATTATATACAGGTGAAGCAAAAGACCAAAACGGTGTTTATGAAATAAAAAAGAAAAGATAACGAGGAATTGAGATGAGTGAATTTAAAATTAAATTCAGAGGTGTTAGAGGCAGTTATCCCGTAGTGGACAAGGATTTTTTGCAATACGGCGGAAACACTTCTTGTGTCGAGGTTAATGTAGGCGGACATCTGGTAATTCTTGATGCCGGTACGGGTATAGTAAAACTTGGTGACGAGTTAACACAGAAATATATCTTGTCGGGTAATAATCCGGAGGACAGAAAACCGGTTACGGCAATGGTTTTGCTCTCGCATATACACCATGACCACATCCAAGGGTTTACGTTTTTTAGGCCTTTGCATATTCGTTCTACGGTAGTCGACGTTTTTGGCAACGTAAACTATAATGAAAGCTTATCGGATGAGCTGGCAATTTTACTTTTCGGAAAATCTTTCCCTCTTGATTTGGGCGATATTGGCGGAAATTTAAATATTCATGATATTAACGAAACGGATGCCATAATTTTGCAAAAAAACAAACCGCCGATTGTAAAAAGGATTGAGAGCGAAGAAGATTTGGGAAATAACAAGGATGATGTTGTAATCACTTTCTACCGCTCATATGCTCATCCTCAAGAAGGCGTTTTGATTTACAAGATTTCATATAAAGGTAAAACTCTTGTTTATGCGACGGATAAAGAAAGTTATACAGGAGGAGACAGAAAGCTTGCAAAATTTGCGCAGGATTGCGATTTGATAATTCACGATTCACAGTACACAACAGAAGATTATTTGGACGTATTTTCGCCAAAACAAGGTTACGGACATTCAACCTTTGAGATGGCAGTAGAATGCAGAAAACAGTTGAACGCAAAGCAGCTTGTATTCTTCCATTATGATCCTATGTATGATGACAAAAAGCTTAATCAAATCAAAGAACAGTACCAAGCAATAGATCCGCAATCAATTCTTGCATATGAAGGGTTGGAAATTAAACTTTTATAATTATATATAAGAATAGGTTATTCTATGAAAAAGTTTTATATTACAGCATTATTAATAGGTTCATTTCTATTCTCCGGCTACAAGATGACGGAGGATTATGTAATTGATTCCGAACAAAATGCGTATATGCATAGCAACCTTGGTTTAATGTATCAGAGAGAGAATTTGTATTATCCGGCAATTCAGGAGTTCAAGATTGCAATAAGCCTTTCTCCAAATGTACAGGCCAGTGCGGTATTTTACAACAATTTGGGCGAATGCTATATGAAATTGAACAATCCTCAAATGGCACAGGATTGTTTTGAAAGAGCGTTGAGACAGTTTCCGTTGAATTTCAAATATTATCAGAATGTGGCAGAGTGTTATTACCAGCTGGGTTATGCAGATGAACAAATAGCACATTCTTATAAGGATGCAAATCCGCTCGGTATGGTGTTGAGAGGTTTGTTATTGGAGAAAAAAGGCGATACGGTAAACGCCATTACAACACTGGATGAATTTGCAGCGAAGGAGCCGGATTTGATAATTACAGGTGCCGTAAAACAACACATAAAAGAGCTGGTAAAAAAGACCTATTAGTGATAATTAAAAAAGTACTTTACAAAAAAAAATCAGCATGTAGAATAAGGGAGTGCCCTTTATGAGGGTACGGTTGAAAAAAGAATAACCCTATGGGGGATTAGCTCAATTGGTAGAGCACCTGCTTTGCACGCAGGGGGTTAGGAGTTCGAGTCTCCTATTCTCCAAAATAAAATACACGATGACTTACGTTATCGTGTATTTTATTTTGGTGGGATAGATTTGACGAAAAACTCCAAAAATGCGTAAGCATTTTTTATGAGTTCGGCGACCTGCGAGCAGAGGCTGGAGCGTTTTTGTTTGGATGCGATAAAATCGCAGAAAACAAAACGCGGAATTGCCGTTTAATGCGAGCAGGTCAAGACAAGTCTCCTATTCTCCCAAAAAAAGAACATATACATTAGTATATGTTCTTTTTTTGTAATAGTATGACAAAAACTCTCAATCGGGGTATATTGTTTGGTTTTGCCAAACCTGCGAACTATTTTTTATTAATTCCTCAGAGCGTTTAATTCTTTTATGTATTCCTCTTTTGAGCACATATTCGCTTTTGTAACAAATGGCATCATTGCATTTGGTTTTCGGTAAACAATTTTTCCGGATTTATCCATTTGCATAACCTGTTTTGCTTTTCCCAAACTATTTATAATGCCGCCCATTGAGCTTTGAGAAAATGGATTTCCCTCCATTTTACCTTTCCATAAAGAAAATACCGTATCGAAACCTAAAGGTGGTATAAGTAGTGTATTCCCGGTTTTTTCATTATAAAAAGCGGCCCCTTTTTTGAGCACTGCACCTATTTCATCATAATAAGCTTGAGTTTTTTTAATCGGCATTGCACCTTTCATATTTATATTTTGGCTATACCCAAAATTATTATTAATTTTCATAAACTGTTAATCTCCTTTTTGTAATTTGAATTCACAACAAAAAAAAGAAGATGAAAAAAAATAATTGCCTTTTATCTTCTTTATATTAACAATAATTTACATTTTAAAGGTGGGCAAAATGTAGTGTGCCCACAAAAAATATTCCATGCAAATATTATTGGGGTATAATTTATTTATGAAAATGAAAAAAATATTATATACAATTTTAACTATATCGTGTGTTGTGTATACTGTAAATTTTGCATCTGCTATTCCAAATCCTTGGACGGAATGCGGTGATAATATTTATTGTGCAGCAAATATTGCGGGTTTTAACTTTCCCTTGCGGGTTGAGAAGTATTCTGTAAGAGCTATGAAAGATATGATAGAAATAACTTTTCCGCTTGATAAGAAACGCACAGTTACAATAAGGAAATCGCAATCTTTTGACGGGCAACCTGATGAACACGGAATAAAAGATATCTCCGGAGATTATAATAAATATCCCGTAAATAAAACGATATTGATTAATGGGGGTGTTCTTTTCAATGTGCGCGGAAGCAAAAACAAATTTTATGTTACAAATTTTGCAGCGGAATCAGGTTATTACGGCATAACTTGTAAGAAGGGGTTAAAAATTAAGGATATAAAACGTTTTTATAAATTATTAGAAGAGGCAGAAGCGGCAAGGTATAATTTTGATGAAAAAAATAATTATACAATAGAACAGCTTCAAGACTTAAGAAGGGTTGACGGTATTGTTGAGCCCGTATATACACAGGATTGTTTCCCAAAAACCTTGCAGAAAAAAGGTGTAACAGAAAATTGTTTTGAAAGAGCAAATTTGGGACAGGATACATTTTGCTCAGCGTCAGAACTAAAAATGATAAAAGAATATTATAAAAAAGGTCAAAATAAGGATCCTTTGAACGACGGCACAGGGCAGTTTTGTGCAGAATAATTAAAAATATAAAAGTTTACGTTTGTAATAATATATTGCAAGTGCGACTTGTTAGTTTGATAATACATGACAGAAGGAAAGGAAGAACGATATGAAAAAATTACTAGTACTTATTATGGTTTTAGCTGTATCATCATCAGCTTCTTACGCATCATCTTTTTGGCATTCAGTTAGAGATGCTTTCAGACAAGATGTAAAAGCAACAAAACAAGCAATAAGAGCGGATATTGAAAACTCAAAAAGAGAACAAGCTGCAGAAACAGCTACCAGAAAAAGAGAAGCTCTAAAGGAAGTTAACACAAACTTATATAACTTGAATAAAGAAATGAGAGCAGTTAAAAACGATAAAAATATCTCAGAAACAGAAAGAGTTATAAAAGTAAGACTTCTGCAAAAACAAATTGATTTTTGCAACAGACAGAAAAAAGATATCCAAAAATGGTAATTTAAATACAAATACATTAAATAGGTCAGGCAATGCCTGACCTATAAATTTATAAGGGTGCAAGAAATTGCGCCCTTTGTCAATTTTGTACTAAATGAATTCAAATGGTACAGGAATTTTGACTTCGTTATTCTTTGCAATTCCGCATAAAATCAAAATTACTACAATGGCATTGATAATACATAATACCGGCGCACCAACTACTGCCAACAACCAACCAATCACCGGTATAATAAACAGAAGCGAAATAATAAATAATAATAATTCAAAATTAACAAGAGCTTTTGCAATTTCGTATGTACTTTCGCTTATTTTCTCTTTTAACAAAAGAACAACCAAAAGGGATGGTATAAATAAAAGAAATAATGACAATAAAACTGTTGCAACTGCACAAATTTTGTCTCTGTCATCTTTGAATGCAAGTGATATAATTTTCATATAAATACTCCTTATTTGTTACAATAATACATTTCAACTCACGTTTTTGTCAACACTAAAAAATTTTTTAAGAAATGACAAATGCGTATATATGCAGCAACTTTGTTTTTTTATTATTTACCGTCGGAAAAGCTTGTATGTTTTGAAGATTCAATTTGTGGTAAGCCATATTTTTCTTTTGCATCTGCCAAAGCTCTTATCATAAATGACATATTCCTAGCGAGGTTTCTCATTGTTTGCATACCTTCTTCATCCTTTTTGATATCCTCAGGTGTAAACCCATATGCCATGTTCCAATATGTACTCGGTGCAATAGGCATTCCGCTGACATGAAAATATTTATTTAAAATATCAAAAGAGGAGGAATTGCCGCCACGTATTGTATTTACAACGGCAGCTCCGACTTTCATATGTTTTGAAAACTGTGTGCTGTACATCAGTCTGTCCATAAACGCAATAATTGCACCATGCGGGGATGCATAATAAACAGGACTTGCTACAACCAGACCGTCTGCAGTTTCAAATTTTTTTGCAACATCATTAACTATATCTTTGTATATACATTTCCCTTCTTCTCTGCAATATAAACATCCTGCACAACCCCTGATATTTTTGCTTCCTACTTGAATAATTTCGGTCTCAATTCCCTCATTATTAAATACAGTAACCATTTCATCTAATGCAGTGGCGGTACCGCCGTTTGGTTTAGGGGAACCATTTATCAGTAAAACCTTTGCCATAAGTTACTCCTTTTCACCATTAATTTTGGGCATGCTTTATACAAACATTATATTATCATGAAATATTTAACATGCTTATTTATATAAATAAATAAGCTAAAAAAGTTTTAATACAATATATTTTTTTGTTAGTTAAGCCTGTTCTTCCCGTTATGGTTCCAATTTATAGCATTACTTTCTTTTTGAGGATTTCTTGCATTATTAACAATGTTATTAATCATTGAAATATCAAATAAACTCAGGCTGTCAGCCACCTTTAATATATGTACAATCTCCTCCTTGGAACCTTTTGGCAATCCTAATCTTTTTGAAACTTGTTCTGCAATTTCATTGATATCTTTGTTCATTCCGTAAGGACATTCATTAGGGGCAAACCTTGTAAAGAAAGCATTAAAAAGGTATTGTATCTCTGTTTCCGACAAAGATTTATTCTTTTTGTTATAAAATTCATCAAGGAAATTATTGACCGAAAATGCGTTTCTCATTGAGGTTTGTTTTACTTTATCCATAGGGATTTTTGAATAGATTTCTTCATTTTCTTCAAACATTTTTAACTTTGAATAGCGGTATTCTTTCGGCTCATCAGCCGTAACCATAAAATCAGCAATCATAGAATTTACAAGACTTTCATTTACATTCAAAGTTTTTTTCAAGTACCTTGATATGGTGCTCTGCATTTTTTTGTCTGAGTCAGCATTGAAGATATCAAAATACGAAGAATAGCCGCCCAGTACTAATGCTTGGTCTAAAGTCGAAAACAAAGTATCGAATTGTTCATTTTCTTCCAGATACATTGAGGCTATTGTTGTTGTTAATCTGTAATCAAGATATGAAGTTCCGGTGTTATCCAAACGTGTCTGCATAGAATTATAGATGTTTTGGGCTGTTTGTTCATCCGGCTCCATTGAGTCATTTATAAATTCGTACAGCCATTGACGCATTAGCATTTTTTTTCTTTGAACAGTCGGATTATCTGCCGGGTTTATTATAAAATCGCTCAATTCCTTCGTATCGGTGTATTTAAAAGCATCATAAATACCTTCCGCAAACTTCTTTTTTTCGTGTTCTGAGAAGTTGTATAATTTTGCGGTATCATCTATGTATAGCAAGTCATCTTGAGAGAATCCCTGCAAAATATCACGAGCCCCGAATGCTACCTGAGACCTGCCTAATTGTTCCAAAGCGGCAATATCGGATTTTTTGCGGCCGGTATTATTAGGATTTGTATTTTTATGATTATTATCTATTCTGTACTGATTAAATATTGTCGGGTTAATTGGGTTAACTTTCATCTGAGTCCTCCGATGCATGTTATAAAACCTGTAAAAAAATTTTTTGCTAGTAAATAGGTCGGGTTTTTGCCCGACCTATAAAGTATAAATTATTAAATAAATCCGTCTTCATCAAACGAATGAAAATATCCTAAGTTTAACCCGCCGTCATCTCTACGTATAGCAGGAGCTTCCGGCGCATTATATCTGCCTTCTCGGATTGCAGTTTCGATTTCTTTTGCTTCTCGGTAGCCCTCATGCCACCAAGCGTCAACTTTTGCTGCCGCTTCGCCAATAGGTTTTTCTGCCAAAACCTGTTGAGCGGTTTTTGGTTTAATAAATTGATCAGGGTTTCTTTTTATAGCAGCCATTAAAGGACAAACTCTTGGTATTGGCATAGTACTCCTTTTTAACAAAATTAAACTACACTTACTATATTAGTAAAACATAACAAGCAAAATAATTGATACTTTTGCCAATCTTGTGTTACAAAAATTATAATATAAATCTTTACAAGCTTTCTTTCAAAATGCGTACTACTTCATCGCGGGTTAGGACTTTATATCCGCCGTCCAGAATGAATGTAGCATCGGCAATTCCTTCAATCATATCTTCTGTTGCGCCAAGCTCAGATATTTTCATAGTTAAACCGATTTTTCTCATCCAGTTTTCCAAAGCAAGAAGTCCTTCTTTTGCAATTTCTTCGTCTGTTTTGCCATTTGGATTTACGCCCCAAACTTCTTTGGCGAATCTTACAAACTTATGGAGTCCGTATGGCATTATGTGTCTGTAATAAGGTAAAGATACTGCAGCCAGTGTCATACCGTGTGTCGCATCTGTATAAGCTCCGACAGCCTGACCGAGCATATGTACCATCCAGTCTGTTGTTTTGCCTTTTGCAATAAGGGTATTCAGAGCCCAAGTTGCAGTCCACATGATATTTGAACGAGCTTCATAATCTTCCGGATTCTCTACTGCTATAAGGGAAGAATGAACAACAGATTTCATCAAAGCTTCTGCTATGTAATCGCTTGTATTGTCGTCAGTACCGGAAAAATACTGTTCACAAATATGATTAAATATATCGTAAACTCCGGCAACCATCTGTCTTTTTGGAAGAGTAAACGTAAATTTCGGGTTTAGGATAGAGAATTTTGGCATTACATCTTCTCCGAAAACGTGTCCTATTTTTAGGTTTTCTTTGTGGTTAGAAATAACTGAGCCGCCATTCATTTCAGAACCTGTTCCGACCATTGTTAGAACGCAAGCAACGGGTACAATTTTGCAGGAAGGTTCTTCAAAGCGGATAAAATATTTTTGCCATGGATCTTCATCGCAATGGATTGAAACAGAAACCGCTTTTGCATAATCGCAGCATGAACCGCCTCCGACTGCAAGGAGCAGGTCAACATTATTTTCTCTTGCAATGCGTACGCCTTCAACAATTTTTCAACTGTCGGGTTTG